>CAUYRH010016209.1:0-11457 GCA_963574655.1 Perodicticus potto | reverse complement strand
CAACCTTCAACTCTTGGGCTCAAGCAATTCTCTTGCCTCAGCCTCCCAAGTAGCTAGGACTACAGGCGCCTGCCACAAAGCCCAGCTATTTTTTTGTTGCAGTTGTTTAGCTGTCCAGGGCCAGGTTCGAACCTGCCACTGTTGGTGTATGTGGCTGGTACTGTAACCACTGTGCTACGGGAGCTGAGCCAGAACTCCTGTGCTCTTCATATTAATTTTATCACCTGTACACTGAAATTCTTCTTTCAACCAAGACCATAGTAGTGAAATCTATCATACAAATAAGATTAAAGGAATTTAATTAAAGAATTGTTTCTGGTTTGATCACTCCTTAGTAATATGCCTCACACAAATTTATTGAGCCTATGTCAGAAAATATAAAAAACACTGTATCTCAAATTAATAGATCTAAAGCATGTGATATTTTATAGTCATCATAATATTCATTATTTTTTTCTTGTTTATACTATGCTACTTATAGAATCTTAATTTTTCTTTTTTAAGAAATTGAGCTTAGTTTGGGAGGGAATTCCATCCCCTTTCCCTTGTTCCCCAAACCAGGGCACTGTGTTCTTCCTCTGAACCACAGTATTTATTGGAAATTGGGTTAAATTCCATTGATTCCTGCAGCTATCTCCTAAATAATCAGGTTATTATTAAAAAAATTAATAGCCAAAGATAGGTCTCAATTTTGAACATGTTTTACTGTTCATTTGGTTTAGGATTTGATTTTATTGATTTGCTGAAAGTAAAATACATAATACCAACTTAGTTATCACCAGGCCCAGCTAATTTTGTAAATATTTTTAGAGATGGGGTCTTGCATTGTTGCCTAGGCTGGTCTTGAACTCCTGGCCTTAAATGATCCTATTGCTCTGGCCTCCCCAATTTGGTAGGATTACAGATGTAAGCCACTGCTCTTGGCTTCACTCTATATTCCTAATAAAATTTTAAAAAATAGATAAATAATCTGAACAATCTTATAGCAAAAGGAGAATTATTTCTCTTCCTTTTTAGGTATATGTTGATGAATGCCTATGAATACTATAAGAAATATGGTGTTCAAGAAATCTAGTGTCCAGATGACCTACAGTTAAATGTAACACTTCCCTTGACAGCAGTGACTCTAGGAAGCAGGTGATACTGATGGATTAATTTAGAAAGCCACCTTTACTGTGCACCAGGCTCTATCACCTTCCAAACATGAAAGAAAATCTTACTTTAAAAAGGTTGTCTTATTGAGTTCAGACTAAATGCTACACAAATAATCAGTATATCCTACTATGATATTTTTCTCCCAGCTGGATGGGTTTGTTTGAAACTTAGTTTGGGCGTTCTTCCTCTGAACCACAGTATTTATCTGCCTAACGCTGTGTATCCTTTACATATCTCTTCAGGGGTTCACTTGGGAAAATTTCTTCTCTAATTTGTTAAATAACCTAAGGAATGGGCTGTGTGTGTATGTTTTTAATGAACTATGCACTGGGATATCAGATTATCAGATCGAAGGATAGCAGGGCTTCAAAAAGTTCTCCATGATAGTTCTCTGTGACTTCAGATCTTGGATGTGGGGTGATATACAGTACGATGAGCCCATAATAGGGAGTTGGAAGACCTGGATTTTAGATTTGAGGCTGACTCTCCAGAAAATTGGCCTTTGTCAATGAGTCTCTCCACCATTCTTACATACCCCAATGCCATCACAAAAAGATTTGTTTTCCTATCTGTAAGATGAAAGTGTTAGGCAAGATACATCAAAGAATGACCCTACATTGAACAAGAGAGGAATTACTCCAATAACATTGTCCTTACAATTTAAGGGTAAGGACAACATTATATGTTTATATTTCCTTCCTCAGTGAATTAAACTCTTACTGGATGTCTAATGTATTGGGAGCCTAATATATACTTGCCAACCCAACACACTGCTGGAGACGCTGAGGATCAATAGACACAAAGACTCCAAAGCCACTAGTTTATTCTCCCTCTTTTTCTCTTTCTCTCTTCTTCTTTTGTTTAAATGTATCTCCATAACCTAAAGTAAACTATTTCAAATATCTTAGCTCTAACCAAAAACCAGAGTGAATAGATGGCCAATCACTATAAAGATACAGGTTGCTTTTTCTCCTCGCAAGGCAACACTGTTATCTAAATAATTGTAAACTCCTATAAAACAAAGATATCTTTTTAAGGTCTCTGAAAGCTTATCCCATTCTCTTTGCCCGGTATAGTTTTTTGCACATGAAAACTACTCAGTAGTTTTGTTCACCTGGTTTTTTTTATGTGATTGGTTGATGAGTGCAATCATGTTAATGAAATGAGCAAATTACTGCTTCGGCAAAGGAGTATAATGTCCCAGCAGAAAAAGCATTTTAAAATATTGCGTGCAGATTTCATCTGGGTGCATGTTTGAGTCCGATTTGACTTTGTCATATGTTGACTCCGTTGGTGTCCCCAGTCTAGTATCGTGTAGTGTGCAATAGAGTCAATCAGGCAGGAGGTTTAAAAATGCAATACTTTATTTAACCATAAAGAAAAACCACCACATTTTATTGTATAGTTTTAAGGTAACCACTTCTCATTTTTACTAACTGCTAACAGCATTCGCAATTATACTTAAGTAGAATAAGTACAAAAATTGCCTACAATGATATCACAATGTTAGGATATAGGGACTATTTTTCAAACAAAATATAAACTACTACTTCCAATGGAAAACTCACACAATGGTTTAATATCACCATAATTATCCAAATTTCTTAAACGCATTGACTGTCATTTATCCAGAATGCAAAACAAAAAGACATTTTATACAAACAATATCTTTATACATACTACCAGCATTATTCTTTATATTGATTACCCATAGTATAAAGACATTTAAAGTGCTTTCAGAAGATTAAAAAATAAAAATAAGGCGTGCAATAGATTTACTTTCATTTCTTAGTTAGGTGCCTTTATTGAATGTCAACACTGCGGTGAGTAGTGACTTCAGAAATGTGTTTAGCAGGAAACATTTATTGATTAACTTCTCTGCACAAGGCACAGTGCTAGAAGTTCTGGAGACACAAAGTTAAATCCGATAATTTCATGGTCCAAGTTACTTATACTATATTCGAGGGGATAAATGAATACACAGTATTGCATTATTCATTATTAATTAATCCTTTGAAGTATCTGTTTTAAAACAAAACAAAAAAGGAGAATATTGGTAATTTTTTTTTCTGGTGGTGAAAGAAAAGTTTAAATTATTTTCTTGAAGCAAACTAATCATGTCTCAGAGGTATCCAAATTTTAAATGACATGCTTTTTCATTCAGAATTAATTTTATACTTCCCCATCAGATACTAATGGCATATTATGCCATGATCACAAGCTACTTTTTTCCTACCATTATCTTCTGAGACTTCCCCTACACTTAGGCCTGAAACATTAGAATTTTACTTTCTGTTCCTCATGTGTGAACACACACTATGCTCTCCTTCCTTGGCCCTTGGCATCTTGCTTATTCTTTTCTAATTCCTGAGCTATTCCTAACAATCAGTAAAAATCCAATCAAGTTTTTAAGATTACATTTGTAAAGGACTTTGTGATCTTTACAATTCCTTCCTCTACATCCTGATTAATATTGTTCTTGAACTCTCTCCTAGGATACTTCTTTTGTAAAGT
The DNA here is from genome assembly GCA_963574655.1 of Perodicticus potto. Classification (NCBI taxonomy): domain Eukaryota; kingdom Metazoa; phylum Chordata; class Mammalia; order Primates; family Lorisidae; genus Perodicticus; species Perodicticus potto. Next base: position 7,788 of record CAUYRH010016209.1, on the reverse strand, counting down.
AAAAGCATTTTATACATTTGCATGTTATTAATCATAGCCTTTTTTTTTTTTGACAGAGTCTCACCCTGGTTGCTCAGGTTAGAGTGCAATGATCATCATAGTTAATTGCAAACCAAAACAAACAAACAACAACGAAACTTCTGAGCTCAAGCAATCCCCCTGGCTCAGCCTCTTGAGTAGCTCGGACTGACTACAGCCATGTGTCACTGTAACCATCTAATTTCTCTATTTGTAGTAGAGATGGGGTCTTGCCTTTGCTTAGGCAGGCCATGAACTCTGAGATCATTACTCCTGCCTCAGCCTCTCAGAGTGCTAGGATTACAGGCATGAGCCATGACATGGGGCCAATCATAGCCATTTCAATGGGTCTGAGGTAATATCTTATTGCAGTTTGGATTTGCATTTCCCTAAGGACTATAAGTATGAACGGATTCTCCGTCCTTTTCTTTCTGAGGAGTCAAGCTCCTGGCTGAAAATTTAGGTGTGGATTTTCAGGTTTGCCAAAGGCCATCAGAAGGCATGGTATGTAATCAGTGAGTTGCAATCTTTAAAGGGATTTCTTGGGAAGGACTTGGGACTCTCTGCTGAACCATGTTTTATACACATCTAGTCTTGGAGCTTCCATTTGGAGGCCTGTTTATCTGGGGTTTTCAGCAGATGCCTTCCTCAGGTTCCTCTGCCAAGACTTTCTATAGGGAAAGGGAGATGGGAAGGAACTTGAAGATGCTTTTCTGTACTTCCCTCTGACTCAACTACTCAGAGGGTTTCCACTGACAGTTGTTCACTAAGCCTGGGCCACAATACTGGAGGAGCCTTTTATTCTGAGCTACTCTGCTGTGTGGAAACCTCCACATCTTTGCTTGCCCACTGGATCCCCGGCTGACACACTATTCCCTGAAGGAAACTGGAACAGTGAGGAGTTAAGCATCTCCAGTTCAGCCTCTTGCTTAGCTGTAGCAGTAAGTGATTAGTCTTGTTGAGCTATTGCTAAGCCCTTGACAGTTTTCAAATGCTTGGTAAGAGACCACTGTGTGTTAAGCACTTCATTCAGTGCTAAGTGGCAACAAGGAGCTAAGGGGTTCATATCCAAAACATTAAGATATTGTTGACCTCTAATGGGTAGGAGGTACGCGTACGTAGCACATCTGGGTGAAGGACTCAGGTACCACCTGGATTTTTCCTAACAGATGCAAACAGGCCACCTAATTGTACATATGTACTCTTACAGTAATAAAACAACCACAAATATTAGCAATGAACATTTGCAGGTTAGGAAACTAAGAGCTATTTACGCCTGGCAGTGGGGAGGGTGTAATGAGCAGAAATAAGTAAGTCAAACTGCGATCAGGACACCATACTGGCCAATCAACTTGGGATATGAAGGATAGTAGGTCTTCGGAAGGTGCTACAAAAAGTGAATTCCAGGCACGAGAAACATCATAAGCAAAGGCACAGACCTGAAGCAGCATCATGGGTAACAGAACATCAGACAATTAGTCACCATTAGTTACCATGTGACCCAGCACTTCCACTGTTAAGAAAATTAAAAAGTTAACACAAAAATTTATATATGAAGGTTAATAACAGCATAAAACCCATAATAGATACAAAGGAGAAATAATCCAAATGCATCAAAGAGTGAAGACTTTTAGGACTGCTGGGAATGTGGCTAGAAGATGGTGAAGGAAGCTCAGCAATGTCTGTTAGCAATAAACAACAATCTCTGAATATTCTTTAATTATTGTTACGTGTTTTATTGAGATATATTTCAGATAACCCAATTCACCACTGTAATCATTTTAAAAAGTATTATTCAGTGGTGTTTGGTGTATGGACAGTGTTGTACAAACATCAACACCATCTAACTTCAGAATATTTCCTCCACCCTAGAGACAAACCTCACACCTCCGAATTGCCACCGTCTGTATCGTTTGGAAACCGTTAACCTGTTGTCTGACTCTATGGATTGGTCTATTCTAGACTCTTGGTATAAATGGAATCATACAATATGTGGTCTTTCCTGACTGACTTCTTTCGCTTTGAATAATATTTTCAAGATGCATCCATGTTATGATAGCTCTTCTTTCCTTCGAAGAAGGAACGCTATCCCATCCTGCAGATGCAGCACATTTTGTTCATCCATTCATTAGTTGATGCATTTGGATTATTTCTCCTTTGCATCTATTATGGGTTATGCTGTTATTAACCTTCATATATGAATTTTTGTGTTAACTTTTTAATTTTCTTAACAGTGGAAGTGCTGGGTCACTTGGTAATTCTATGCTTAACTTTTGAAGAAACTGCCAAAGCACTTCCGCAGCAGACGCATCATTTTATATTCCTGCCAGCAAGGCACAAAGGCTCTCGTTTATCCACGTCTTTACCAACTTATTTTCTTTTTTTAATTTTAATTGTAGGTATACTAGTGGAGGTGAAGTCCTTTCACACTGTAGTTTGATTTGTATTTCTCTAATGACTAAGGAGGTCGAACTAATGAGGCTTATTGATTTTTCTTTTAGAGAAATGTCTACTCCAACCCTTTGTCTATTTTCTAATTTGGTTATTTGTCATTTTGCTGCTGAACTGTAAATATTCTTAATATATATTTGTTATTAGTCAGTTTTTGAATATGTGATTTGAAAATATTTCTCTGTTCTGTGGAGTGCCTTTTCATTTTTTTGACAGTGTCCCTTGATGTACAAAAGTTCTTAATTGTGTTGAGTCTAATTTACCTAATTTTTCTTTTGTTGCTCGTGACTTTGGTACCATAAGAATCTATTGTCTAATTCAAGTTCATGAAGATTTATACCTCTGTTTCTTTTCATGAGTTTTATAACTTTATCTCTTACATTTAGATTTTTCTGATCTACCTTAAGTTACTTTTGAGTATGGGAATAAGGTAGGGGTGCAGACTCTTTTTCTGGTATAGATACCATTTCTCTCAGCCCCATTTATTTCACAGTTGAGTAATCATAGCATCCTTCTCAAAATCAATTAACTAAAGAAATTTCGTATTTATTTCTAGACTTAGTTCTATTCTCTTGATCTATATATTTCTTATTCTTCCAGTATTACATTGCTTTAATTGCTATAGATTTGTAGTAGGTTTCAAATTAGGATGTATGAACCCTCTAGCTCTGATTTATTTTATAAATCAAGGTTTCTTTGTCTGTTCAGAGTCTTTTTTATTTTCATGTAAAAAAAAAATAGATCAGCTTGTCCGATTCTGCAAAGTAGGCAATTGGAATTCATTTGGGGATTGTATTGAGTTTGTAGATCAATTTCCCTTCCATTCCTTTCTCTGAGTTTTCAGTTAATCAGGAGTGTTATTATTGATTTGTATTTTATTAATTAGTCTCCTAAAATTATAATTATTGTGTGCTAAATATACATGAGTTAAGTATGTCAAAATATCACACTTAATTTAGAATTAAATTGAAGTTTCAACAAATTTTCCCCCAGGATATTTTTGGGTAAATAAATGTTCTTGGCTCTGTGCCTGTAGCTCAGCAGCGAGGGCTCTGACCATATACACCAGGGCTGGCAGGTTCGAACCTGGCCCGGGCCTGCCAGACAACAATGACAACTACAGCAACAACAAAAAAGTCAGATGTGTGGTGGGCACCTGTAGTCCCAGCTACTTGGGAGGCTGAGGCAAGAGAATCGCTTAAGCCCAAGAGTTTGAGGTTGCTGTGAGCTGTGATGGCACAGCACTCTACCAAGGGCAACATATTAAGACTCTGTCTCAAATAAAAAAAAAAGTACCTTATTATATATATAATAACTTTCCTTAATATTTTCCATGGAAAATGCTTGATCCTTAAAAAGTTTAAAGTGATATATTCATTTATATTTATTTATATGACACAAATTTCTGTATTTTAAATTATTTTTGACACATAAAATATATTTGTGCCCATAAGTGCCTGGGTAGCTTAATGTTCACCCTGATAAAAAAGACATGTTCTCAAAACAAGAATTCATTATTATAAAACAGACATCTTCAAATGAAAATTAATTGTTGCAAGATTACTATTTGCACACATAGTTTTGATTCTCCAGAAGATCTGAATTTTAAGAGCAATATGTATGTACATACACAAGCTGATTATGTACATTCAGTATGTTCATTTCTAATTGGATTATATTTTATTCCCCAAGACTATGATTAAAGCTATGCCTATTGTCAAATGATTTAGTCAATATGCTTACGTAACGACATCCGTGATATTCTAAGTGGATGTAACAGAGGATTTATAGATAAACCTCCACAAAATCAAATGAATTGTTAGCCTATCATCCTGAATGATCTGTGAAGTTTAGAGTTGAGGATGGTACATAACAAGTTCAAGTGTTTAGACTATACCAGCTAAAATTTCACAAATTTCCTTGTTCCTTTTAATCAACAATAATATCAAAGGCTAATATGGTGGGAAAAAAGTAAGCTCTGTTCTTTATTTTTGATCAGCATGTTAAGCCTATTTGTAATTTCTAAATAATTGGTATAATCTTTTCTTTAATTTCTATACAAATGTATATATAATTATCAAAAATATTTAACAGCCATTAAAATTATCATTGTTCTGTTTTGACCATTAAGTTAGGGAAAATCGCAACTCTGGTAGATGAGTTGCTTTGAATATGGACAGTTTCTCTGGTTTTTGTTTTAACTTGAAGAAACCTTCCTATACAAGTTCCAGACTACCATTAGAGGAAATGAGAGCAGTCCCTAGGATTAGATTGCCAGGTCTTGAATTGAACTAAGCAATAAATGAACTTCAGCTATTATGAGTAAAAAGTATGAAAAGGAAAAATATTATGTTAGTAAACTGTCTACATAAAGAAGAGACACATTAGAAACTAACAGCAATTCATTATATGAAGCATGAGACTGAATATTTATTCTCCTGACCAAAGCTCCTTGTTAAATTACTGTATGATCTTAAGTGAAAAAGATGTGCTATCTTCCATGGAAGCAAAGAGTGACTTCCAACAGTCTCTTACTTAATTCTTTTTATTTATTTATTTATTATTTATTTATTTATTTTTGTAGAGACAGAGTCTCACTTTATCATGATCTGTAGAGTACTGTGGTGTCACAGCTTACAGCAACCTCCAACTCCTGGGCTTAGGCGATTCTCTTGCCTCAACCTCCTGAGTAGCTGGGACTACAGGCACTCGCCATAACGTCCACCTAGTTTTTTGTTGCAGTTTGGCCAGGGCCAGGTTTGAACCCACCACCCTTGGTATATGGGGCCGGTGTCTTACCCACTGAGCCACAGTCACTGCCCTCTTACTTAATTCTTTACCAAAAGATATAATCCCTCCACATAATAGAGAAATTTAGGAAAATATTTCTTCACTCTAAATCTTAAGTACTATTATCAAAATATGTATCCTTTGAAGACAAGTAAAATGATTAGGTAGAGAATGGATTACATTATTTATTGAATCAATACAAAGGCTTTGAGTATTTTCTAAAAACTTCAGAGAAATAAGCCACAACAGCATCAGCTGATTGGTATTTCACAGAGTAGAAATGAGTCCCTTGGAAAGAACTGAGGGTAATAAAATAAACCATGGACTTTAGCATCAGCCAGATATATTTGTCTCACGTGTTGTGCTACTCTGGACCTGTGGTGTTCATTATTGCTGTCGTGTGTTTTGTGTGCCATCATGAGAATTTCAGAGTTGAACTAGAGCAAAGAATAGATACATTAAATTTCTAGTTAAACTTGGCAAGGATGGAAATGAAACCAGGGATATGGTAGTCCTACTTTTGGGTGATAATGTCATGAAGAAACTGGCACTGTACAATTAGCTTAAATGTTTTTCTGAGGGGAGGGAAAGTGTCACTGATGAAGAGAGATCAGGGAAGCCTGCAATAAGCAGAACTTATGACAACATCTCAAACATTCCTTGAGTTGTGCATCAAAATCTTCAGTTGACAATGAGAAACACTTAACAGATGAAGTAAATATAAACAGTTAGGAAAATCTCAACTAAAACTCTTGGTGTGAGCAAGGTGTGTGCAAGAATGGTCTCAAAGGAGCTCCCTGATGAACAAAAGCAAAGGAGAATCAAAGTTTGCCAAGCTCTTTTGGAGAGGCAGGATAATGTTTTGGGTCCTGTTCTCACTAACAATGCGTGGGTGATTCATTAAGACCCTGAAACAAAGCATCAAAGTGCACAATGGAAGTCAGCCAATTTTTCACATCCAAAAAAATTTCATCAGTCCAAATCAAGAGTCCAAATGATGTTGCTAACCTTTTCTGAAATCAGAGTGATTATTCATTATTAATTTGTACCAGCTGGGCAAACAGTTAACCAATTTTACTATTTGAAAGTACTGAAAAGGCTGTGCAAAAAGTTAGAACAAAATGACCCAAAACTTTTTGCTAGTGCATTGTATGGCTTTTTTTTTTTTTTTTTTTTTAATCACAACAATGCATTAGATCACACAGCACTGGCTGTGAGGGAGTTTTTACACAGCCCCCCCCATTCCCTTGTTGAGTTTTTTCTTTACCTTAAAACAAAGTAATTTTGGAAGGAAAACATTTTGATGACATCTATAACATGAAGGGTAATACAATGACAGCTCTCATGGCCATTCCAGAAAGAGTTCCAAAATTGCTTTGAAGGTTGGACTATGTGCTGGTGTCAGCGCAGAGCTTCCCAAGGAGAGAACTTCAGGGGTGACCCTACTGACGTTCAGCAATGAGGTATGTAGCACTTTTTCTCGGATTAGTTTGCAAACTTAATTGTCAGTCCTTGTCAGTGAAAGAGAAAGTGCAGTGAAAACAAAACAAGACCCAGAGCGAATAGACCAGGGGTCCTCAAACTTGGCCTGCGGGCCACATGCGGCCTGCCGAGGACATTTATCTGGCCCGCCGGGTGTTTTTGCCTCCACTGCCTGTCCTGTTTAGCAGCGGACTCATCCTGGGCCACAAAATCTGTTAGCGGAAAACCAGTGGTTGCATTCCCAAACAAAACGTGTGGATTCACTGGAAAAGTTGCAAAAGGAGTCCCAATTTAGATTTAAAGAGCTTCATCTCCTTGAACAGGACATACAGCTTTTCCATAACCCATTTTCTATTGACATTGAAAATGGAGGTCAGTCCCTGAAGTTGCTGCCCCAGCCTCCGTCACCGCCTTGGGCCGGCGTCTGCTGCAGGTGGGAACCAGGTGCTGCGGGGTGCGGTGGGGCAGCCGAGTGCTCTTGTGGCTCCGGCTTTCCGGCTTCTCCATGGGGCTGGCCTGTGGCGCCCAGATGCTCTAAGAACGTTTCCACTGTTGTTTGGAGGACACACACAGTGGGATTCAGAATTCCTGGAGAATTGCCTTTGTGAGAACTGAAAGTATTTCTTTAAATTCCGTCTCTTAGTTTTTCAAAGAAACATCAAGAAACCATGAACAACATTAGTAATGAAGAGTTTGACTGCCACTTACTTGATGAAGGTTTTACTGCCAAGAACATTCTGGATCAAAAAAATCAATGAAATTTCCTCTTCTGATGAAAAGGATGCCTTCTATGTAGCAGACCTCAGAGATGTTCTGAAGAAACACCGAAGATGGCTAAAAGCTCTTCCTCGTGTCACTCCCGTTTAAGCAGTCAAATGTAATGACAGTAGAGCTATTGTGAAGACCCTCGCTGCCATTGGGACAGGATTTGACTGTGCTAGCAAGACTGAAATACAATTGGTGCAAAGTCTCAGGGTGCCTCCAGAGAGGATTATCTATGCAAATCCTTGTAAACAAGTGTCTCAAATTAAGTATGCTGCCAATAAT
>CAUYRH010016206.1:0-15291 GCA_963574655.1 Perodicticus potto | reverse complement strand
TATTTTTAGATCTCTAAGTATTCTCCAAACATCCTTCCAAAAGGAATGTATTAGTTTGCATTCCCACCAGCAATGTAGAAGTGTTCCCTTTTCTCCACATCCATGCCAGCATCTCTGGTTTTGGGATTTTGTTATGTGGGCTAATCTCATTAGAGTTAGATGATTTCTCAAAGTATTTTTGATTTGCATTTCTCTGATGATTAATGATGGTGAGCATTTTTTCATGTGTCTGTAGGCTGTGCACCTGTCTTCTTTAGAGAAGTTTCTCCTCAAGTCCTTTTCCCACCCTGAGATGGAATCACTTGTCCTTTTGTTGCTAATACGGTTGAGTTCTCTGTGTACTCTGGTTATTAAAGCTTTGTTGGAGGCATAACCTGAAAATATTTTCTCCCATTCTGAGGGCTATCTGCTTGCTATACTTACTGTGTTCTTAGCAGTGCAGAAGCTTTTTAGTTTGATCAGGTCCCAGTAGTGTATTTTTGATACTGCTTCAATTGCCTGGGGAGTCCTCCTCATAAAATATTCACCCAGGCTGATTCCTTCAAGAGTTTTCCCTGCACTTTCTTCTAGAATTTTTGTAGTTTCATGTCTTAAATTTAAGTCTTTAATCCAGTGAGAATCTATCTTAGTTAATGGTGAAAGGTGTGGGTCCAGTTTCAGTCTTCTACAGATCACCAGCCAATTCACCCAGCACCACTTGTTAAATAGGGAATCTTCCCACTGAATGTTTTTAATTGGCTTGTCAAAGATCAAATAGCAGTAAGTAGCTGGGTTCATCTCTTGGTTCTCTATTGTGTTCCATACATCTATCTCTCTGCTTTTGTGCAAGTACCATGCTGTTTTGATCACTATCAATTTATAGTACAATCTCAGGTCTGGTAGTGTGATTCCTCCTGCTTTGTTTTTATTTCTGAATAGTGTCTTGGCTATTCAAGGTTTTTTCTGATTCCATATAAAATGAAGTATTATTTTTTGAGGTCTTTAAAATATGACAATGGAGCTTTAATAGGAATTGCATTAAAATTGTATATTGCTTTGAGTAGTATGGACATTTTAACAATGTTGATTCTTCCCAGCTGTGAGCATGGTATGTTTTTCCATTTGTTGACATGTTCAGCTATTTCTTTTCTTAGAGTTTCATAGTTCTCTTTATAAAGATCTTTCACATCCTTTGTTAGGTAAACTCCCAGATATTTCATCTTCTTTGGTACGACTGTGAAAGGGATAGAATCCTTGACTGTTTTTTCGGCTTGACTAGTATTGGTATATATAATATAAAGGCTACAGATTTATGGGTGTTGATTTTGTAGCCTGAGACGCTGCTGTATTCCTTGATCACTTCTGAAAGTCTTGTAGTAGAATCCCTGGTGTTTTCCAGATATACAATCATATCATCTGTGAAGAGTGAAAGTTTAATCTCTTCTGACGCTATGTGGATACCCTTGATTGCCTTTTCTTCCCTAATTGCAATGGCTAAAACTTCCATTACAATGTTGAAGACCAGAGGAGATAATGGGCAACCTTGCCTGGCTCCTGATATAAGCGGAAATGGTTTCAATTGAACTCCATTCAAAACAATATTGGCTGTGGGTTTGCTGTAGATGGCCTCTATTAGTTTAAGAAATGTCCCTTCTATACCCATTTTCTTAAGTGTTCTGATCATGAAGGGATGCTGGATATTATCAAAAGCTTTTTCTGCATCAATTGAGAGAATCATATGGTCTTTATTTTGTAATCTGTTTATGTGCTGAATTACATTTATGGATTTACGTATTTTGAACCTGCCTTGAGATCTTGGGATAAAGCCCATTTGGTCGTGGTGTACAATTTGTTTGGTGTGTTGCTGGATTCTGTTTGTTAGTATCTTATTGAATATTTTTGCATCAATATTCATTAGTGATATTGGTCTATAGTTTTCGTTTCTTGTTGGGTCTGTTCCTGGTTTAGGGATCAAGGTGATATTCGCTTCATAGAATGTGTTGGGTAGTATTCCATCTTTTTCTATATTTTGGAAAAGGTTGAGTAATATAGGTACTAGTTCCTCTTTAAAGGTTTGGTAGAATTCTGACATGAAACCATCTGGTCCCGGGCTTTTCTTTTTAGGGAGATTTTCTATAGTTGATGCTATTTCAGAACTTGATATCAGCCTGTTCAACATTTCCACTTCATTCTGGGTAAGTCTAGGAAGGTGGCGTGCTTCCAAGTATTGGTCAATTTCCTTCAGATTTTCATATTTCTGAGAGTAAAGTTTCTTGTAATATTCGTTAAGGATTTTTGGAATTTCTGAGGAGTCTGTTGTTATTTTGTGTTCTTCATTCATAGCTTTTTTTGTCCCTTATTTCTTCTATAATCTCCTTCCTTTGTCATTTAGTTTATTGTTTGTAGTGATGTATTTTAATTCCTTTCTCATTTCCTTTTGTATATTTTCTGTATATGTTTTCTTTGTGATTATCTCATGGTGATTAAATATGACATGTGAAGTTATACAAATAGGTTTTAACTTGATCCCAATTTGACTTTAACTACATAATTTTACCTTTTACTGATAGCTCTTCCTTCTCCTCCTTGTCTTATCAATGTTACATATTGCATCTCTATGTATTGTATACTCATTAGAATAGATTTTAAATTATTTTTCGTACTTTTATTTCTTAAATGTTATTTAAAAAGTTGTTATAAATAAAAGTACAATCATAGTACCTTTTATAATTGTCCATAAATTTGCCTTTCCTAAAGAACTTTATATTTTTATATGGTTTTAAGTTACTCTCCAATGTTTTTTCGTTTCAACCTAAGGAAATTTCTTTAATGTTTTTGTAGAGCAGGTTTAATGACAATGAACTCCTACAGCTTTTGTTTATCTGGGTATTTTTATATTTATCTCTTGTTTTTGAAGGTTAGTTTGCTAGGGTTAGACAATTTGTTGACACTATTTTGTTTTTGTGTTTTTCTTGTATCACTTTAAATAAATATTCGTGATATTTTCTGACTTATGAGATTTCTGCTGAGAAATGTCTTCATGACTACCTGATCAAGAATACCTTATATGGCAGTGGTTCTCAACCTGTGGGTCACAATCTCTTTGTAACAATGAAAATACATCCTGCATATCAGATATTTACATTATGATTCATAAAAGTAGCAAAATTACAGTTATGAAGTAGCAATGAAAATAATTTTATGGCTGGGGGTCACCACAACATGAGGAACTGTATGAAAGGCAGTTCACGGCATTAGGAGGCGTTAGGAAGGTTGAGAACCACTGTTATATGGGATGAGTCACTTTTCTTTTCCTGCTTTCAAGAATGTCTTGTATTTGCCCTTGCAGTTTGATTATAATGTATTTCAATGTGGATTTTTTGAATATATCCCACATAGAGTTCACTGAGTTTCTTGTATTTGTATATTCCTAAGTTTCTTCAAATTTAGGATATTTTTTAGCCATTATTTCTTCAGACAATCTCTCTATTTCTTTCTGTCTTTCCTTCTGGGGCTCCCATAGCATGTGTGTTTATCTACTTGTTGTCTTATAGGTTCTTTAGGCTTTGTTCGCCTTTCTTCATTCCTTTTTCCTTTTGCTTCTGAGATTCAAAAGCATCAAATGACATGTCTTTCAATTCACAGATTCTTTCTTCTGCCTGTTTGAACCTATAATTGAACATCTCTAGTAAAATTTTTCTATTCAGGCATTTTAATTTTAGGTCTTGAATTTTTAGTTTGTTTTTATAATTTCCATCTCTTTGCTGATTTTTTCCTATATTTTTTCCCAATTTCCATTAGCTCATTATTCTGTGTTTGCTGTTTGCTCTTTCAGCATATTTAAGACAATTGTTTTAAGTCTTTGTCTAGTAAATCTGATGCCAGTGTTTCTTCAGGAATGGTTTCTGACACTCTATTTTCTTCCTTTGACTTGGCCTATGCTTTCCTATTTTGTTATAAGCTTTTTCTTTTCTTTTTTTTAATTATTACATATACATGTGTTAATTAGGTTTTCACTTTTTGCCTTCATAATATTTAAAAGGCTTAAAATTTAATAATAATAACAATGTTTAAGATAAGAACTAGAAACAAAAACCATGTTAAGAATGAACAAAGATAAATACATTCAGAAAAGAAAACAGACGATTACTGCATCAAAATATTAAGCAATGTTAGTAATAATAATGCCAAGAAAGTAATGTTCACATTGTCAAATAAGACATTATAGAGTGCTTTGACTCTAAGGCTCAGTATGAAGTCATCAGTTAACTTCTTCTTCTTCTTCTTTTTTTTTTGAGACAGAGCCTCAAGCTATCACCCTGGGTAGAGTGCTGTGGCATCACAGTTCACAGCAACCTCCAACTCTTGGGCTTAAGCGATTCTCCTGCCTATACCTCCCAAGTAGCTGGGACTACAGGCGCCCACCACAACACCCGGTCGTTTTTTTTTTTTTTTTTTGGTTGCAGCCGTCATTGTTGTTTGGCAGCCTGGGCTGGATTCCAACCCGCCAGCTCAGGTGTACGTGGCTGGTGCCTTAGCTGCTTGAGCTACAGGTGCAGAGCCATCAGTTAACTTCTTATTTTTTTTTCCCAAAGTCTAAAAAAATAGACAAATAAATAAAAGTAAAGGAGAGTTTCAAAAAAAAAGATTATGCCAAATCTTATAGACAATAGAAAAGGAAGAAATATTTCAAAATCATTCTACTTGATCTGGATGCACCTGATACTGAAATTGGAGAAAATATATTGTTATAAAGGGAAATTACAAACATATTTTCTTTCTCTTTAAAAATTGGGCCTTCTTTAAAAGAACCCTTTCTCTCAGCTTTGCACACAGACAAGTCCTTCATTAATTGACAAGGTAAGTTTTGAGTTTGGGGATCAGCCCAGAGTGAAGGCACAAAGACATCTTTGGTCTTCTGTGGACATGCGTCTTCCCTGGGTCTCCTGTGTGTGTGCTTTCCTCCTTGATGTCCTCCATCTACGTGATTGCTTTTTTTTTTTTTTGAGCCAGAGCCTCAAGCTGTCACCCTGGATAGAGTGCTGTGGCATCACAGCTCACAGCAACCTCCAATTCCTGGGCTCAAGAGAGTCTCTTGCCTCTGCCTCCCAAGTAGCTGGGACTACAGGCGCCCGCCACAACACCCGGCCATTTTTTGTTTGCAACCATCATTGTTTGGTGGCCCGGACCGGATTCGAACCCTCCAGCTCAGGTGTAAGTGGCTGATGCCTTAGCCCGTTGAGCCACAGGCGCCAAGCCTACATGACTGCTTTTAAATGCCTTAATTTCCCAAAGAACTTCTTCTCAGGGCCTTTCCTTTATTTATAATCTCACCTTCCTTTACTCAGTGCATCTAGTTTTCATAAGCCATGCTTGCTACTTTCTGTGGCTTTTCCCAGCCTGGTATCCAAGTCATTCCACTTTTCCCCATTGGAGCTGTGAGTTAAGTAAATAGAGACCAGTACTTCAGGCAGTCCCCAGGCATGTTAAAGTATTTTCTTCTTTCTACAGTCTTTTCTTCTCTCTCCGTGTGATGAATGGACTTGGGAGTTGGGCTGTGGTTTTCTCCAAACATGCTATGCCAGGGAGGGTGTGGAACAAAAGCAAGTAAACATGCCATAAAATTTCCGTCTGTTTTGAATGTGGCTTTTTCTTGACTAAGGCATTCCCTTGGTTGCTGAAGTCCTTTCAATGTTTCCCAGAGCTCCTATAAAGTGATTTTAGCCAGTCTCTAGGTGTTATTTTGATGTTTCCATGTGGGGAAAAGGGCCTGTAGCCACCCAGTCTTCCATCTTGCTTATTTCATTCCCTGCTTTTGCCTGTTTGGGTTTTGTTTCAGCTATCGCAACCTTAAAGAGTCCTGATGAAGTACCTTATTATTTTGGTAATAAATTTCAAGTTGAGGAAAGTTACAGTGCCCAGTGTGCACAGCTAAACAGTAGATGACCTGAGACTCAAGCCCACAGCATCCAAGTCTAACTCTTTTTGTCCTCTTCAGCAGTGTTTTTCAACTTGACATTCTCACAAATCTCCTGGGGAGGGACCTAAGACATTGAATTGAAGCTGAGGCTGCTGGTCTCTAGACCACAACTTGAGTAAATCATGATGGAGATAGCAATGACCTTGAGAGGGAGAGAAGATCAGCTCATTATGACTCTGGTTAGTGTCTTCTGAATGTGAAGTTGTACGTAGGTCACTACAAAAGTTTTGAGACAGACTGTGTTATGGTTTATTATTTCACTTCCAAGAAACACCGTCAACAACGTCCTTTCTGATACATCTATGCAAGTTTCAACTTTCTTGGCTTATCGGTGTTGCCAGGAGGGCTTCATTTGTATCTGTGTGGATTTTATGTTTCTTGATTTTTGTGCTATCTCAAAATTTTTGTAATGACCCATGTATGATGTTTTTTTCTTGTATTATAAGGCTGAGGTGGGGAAAAGTTCTAATCTAGAATGAAAGATAAAAAGACTAGAGGCACAGGGTTTCTGGGTTCGCTTGGCAATGAAGGTACCCCAAGTTTAAATGTAACTCCTAGGCTCTCTCAAGGAATTGCAAAATCTCAGACCATCTGTGGAATCCCAGAGCATCCCTTATTATTAATACAAGAGGTTTTAAGGGGCCTGTGTCTTGAGTAACAAATGCTGGAGTCTCTACCTCAAATCATCTGTCCTACAACCAATCTGAAGTGACAGTTGAAGAAGGGTGTCCCCATGCAGCACTCTCAAAAGAGCGGGAAACGGCTCCCCAAGGAACGTGTGTCTGTGTACAGTAAGTCAGTCAGTAAGTGAGTCTGAAGAGTTACTGCAGGGGAGAGGCCACCACAGTCAGTGTCAGGAGAGCCCCAGGGAGCCCTCTGCTCCCATGGAGTCAGCCAGCCCAGAGTGGGAGCATCTGGGTTGTTTCTGTGAGAAGAGTGTGGAAGTCTGAGAATGGGCAGAAGCTGGGGGACCCTGGGAAGAGAGGACCCGCAGGTGCCCTCTGAGCTCCATGCTGCCTCTCCTTAGTTTGGTGACAGGAGTGTGGAAACAGCATCTCGGTCTGTGACCACCCAGGGGGCAGAGTTGCCAAACACACAGCACACTGATCTGTTTCTGGGCCGGAAGGTCAGCCAATGTGGCTTTGATTTGGACAAATGTTAAAATATTCTTCCTTGAAACCAGCTAAGCATATAGGATGTGCAAAAGTTGCTGATAAAGGATGTAGTTTGAAGGACAACAGGAAAGCAGCTGTCTTTCCTGCCTCTTCCCCAGCCCAGGGCAGGGAACAGCAGCAAACAGAGGGCATGGCCTGTCCAGCTGACTGAGCCCTGCTGCCCCTGGCCAAGCAGCCCTGGGCAGGACCCTTTCCTCTCTTAGGTTTGCCTCTCTCCATCTGATAACGTCTCCTCATTGGGAGGGCTCTGTCTAAATAGACTTCGTTATCAGCAGAAATTTGGAAATAGGGTGTTAAGATATCTTTATTAAAAATAAAAAACCTCCTATGTGGAATGCAGGATTCTAGATGGAGCGAGCGTCCATGTCCATGCTGAGTTAGCACTGGGTTATGAGAGGGTCTCAGGGCCAGATTCACCTACTGACTTAATAACAGATGAAGCGAGGGGTCACCTTGGGTGTGCCAGGCCCCAGGGAACGTGCTTTAGAGAAGGGAGGGGAGGGGCTGTCCTGTTGAGGTCTCCTTTCATTGGTGGGTCTATTTTAGTCTCTACAATCCTGTCCATTCCATTGAAATTTCCTAATTAGAAGGTCCTACTTGGCCCTGTACTCATCCTCTAGACAATACCACACAAAGGGAGAATAGTGGATACATTTCTGGATTATGAAATAGCGACAAACAAAACAAAAAAACCACTGAAAACAGAAATGACTATAAATGCATAATTTCCCAGGAAGATCCAGAGATAGTAGAGTTATGGGAAAATCTCAGACACACTGGGAGGGACCCTCAGTCCTGTGATTGTCCTTCAGCAAGGCGGATGTGTGGGTTTAGTATTTCAGAGAGATTTCATCGAGCCAAACCACAGGCAATAGTTGGGTTTACGTTCCATGGGTTCTCCCTTATTTTTATTGACACAGTTGTCCTAAAATTTAATAAATTTACTTGTGTGTATACCTAAAGATTATCACCTAACTCAGCAATACATTCAGGGTGTTTTGAGATGCTGAGAAAAGTGGGTTTTGTAAGCAATTGACAAATTATCCTCTTCTTTCACCACAAAATTTTGTCTAAGGAGGAGGAAGAAAAGTTTTTGAAGTGCAGACTCAAGGGTCCAGAATAAATTATCATACATAGTAACTATTAGCAATCTCTCAAAGTCTTTCCTTCTCAGAAATGTCATAAAGGAAAAACCTGACACACTTCCTCTCCATCAGACTTAAATGGCTCCAGAAGGTCTTTCTTGCTGAGGATAATTTCTCGTGATAATCCATGGGAAGGGTTTAGGAGTATGTTCAAACACAGATTTTGAGCATCAACCGTGGACTCCCTGAATTAGAGTGGAACCCAATAATGGGAGTTTTAAGTGGTTTTCTCTTCTTTTAAAAAAATTTTAATTTTTCTTCTTTTTATTGTTTCGGGTTAATTGATAGTACAAAGAATTAGGTTACATGTTTGCATTTGTTAGGTAAAGTCCCTCTTATAATTGTGTACTGTAGTTTTCCTAAGGTGACTGTCTTAGTCCAAAAACTTTAGAGAATCACAGCTGTGAAGGCCCAGCTAGGTGTGGTCTCTAGGTGAGCTTGGGAAGTAGCTGGGCTCCAGCCAACCCATGCCTTCAAGTCACCATTTCTGATTATCAAGCATCACAACCCTTTAGAGAACAGTTGACTTCAGGCACAAGTTGAGCCCAGAACATCTCGTACTATTAGTAAAAAACAATGCTCTCTAGGACTGCTAATAGCGTGTCAAAAGACTGAAAACTCAACTGAAGAAAATCCCGATGGCCAAAGATAAGTCTGAGCATCAGAAAAGAAAAAACAAAAAACTGCTTGGGTTGGGAACACATCGATTACTTTAAAATTCATGAGTTCCTCATGGCAACAAGAAGTGAAACTCACATCTCACCTGGAAGGAAGCCGCAGACCAACGCATCCCTGCTGGCTACCAGAGGGGAGGCAAGGGTGCATGACATCTCTATGGGCAGGACCACGTCCTGCTGGTCTTTGCAGCCCTGACAGCAGCCTCTTCCAGCCCTGCAAGTGCTTAGAGCATCAGGAGGTGAGGCATTTCCGCATCAGCACAACTCCCCTTCATAGTCACAATTTCTGGACCTGTTGAGGAAGTGTCTGCTCCAACCCTCACTCCAAAAGCCTGGCCAGTGCCCATCCTTATAACCACTGTGATTGCAGGGCAGGCATCTTTGTCCTCAGCCTGGGCTTAGATGCCTTCGATTCCCATCTCAGGTGCCTGGGGCTGTTCCCAGCTTCCTGACTTGCGAGTGCCCCTCGCACTGCAGTCTCTGTCCTCCGGTCACCCCACCTGTGTGGTCTGCTCTCTCCAGTTCTGCCAAACTGTTCTGGAGCTGGAAGGGTCTTAACACATTGCTTCTTGGAGAAGGGCGCTGAGTCTGAGCTGAAAGTGACCTCTGAAGAGTGGTTGGGGGCCAGCCGAGTGCTGGTCCCACTCTAAGGAAGGATGGGACTCAGAGAGGGGGTAAGAGTCCCTCAGCATCCTATTGTGGGGCCCACAGAGAGCAGAGAGCACATCCCCCTCATATCCCATCTAGGCCAGTTGCCGCTCTGGCAGCCGTATGTGTCTCCATTTGAGCTGAATACACTGAACTGAGACCCATATGGGCCACAGGCCAGCTCATGACCTTGGGCAAGTAACAGCCACTCTGAACCTCTACATCCTCTGCCTAAACAGGTGACGAAGGGGAATTTCTCAGGATGATGTGACAATTAGGAAGGGGATGGCATAGAGGAGGCATTTAATCAGCTTCCCTTCCCTCCTTACACTGGGGTCCTTAGGAACTAGGTTCAACTCTGCTGCTTTTATCTCAGGCTGCTCCTTCATTCCTGTCCCACTGATGTCATCCTCTCCTTGGCAGGGACTCTTACCCAGGGCCACAGTATCGGAGGTGGCACCCCTCACTATGCCTCCTGGGAGCAGCACTTCCTGCCTGTTGCCCCCACTCTGAGGCTCAGTGGGCAGTGCCTGCACCAGCTGCCAAGCGGGACGGGTCTCCTCCCATGAGCCTCCTCTCCCCGTTGGAGTCATAATCAAAGGTTCGCCTCCCTGCATGTGAAGTAGTTTTACATGCACAGTCTTATTTTGATGTGCTCAAAAACTCAAGATGTGGGCAGATAGAAACAGAATAATTAGCCCCATTTAACAGATTAGAAACAGATTAGCCCCATTAAACAGATCAGACTCATCCAGGGTTACATGACTCCCAGGGGCTGGGCCACTGTGCCCCTTGTCCTTCAAATGGGCCTTTCTCCAGGCCCACGCTTGGACATCTCATTGTAACCCATGGGTACTAGGGGCCCTCAGCTAATCCTTTCTGCCCTTACCAGCATCCCCTAAAATATCCCTAAGGACAGCAGACACCAGAATGTCATGTCTAGTGACATGTGTGCAACTATTCCCAGAAGAATGCCAACCATTAAGATAATCATTTCAACACAAAACCTCAAAAGACATCCACATGAATTATAGACTAAATGCCCTATTTACAAGAATTTTGCAAAGTAAATAATGACTTGCGTAAAATATCCCTCCTATACGGTGTATAAATCTGAGTTGTATACTTAATTCTGTTCCTAGAGTCTCAGTAACCAGGGGCCCTCCAGGGGAAAAGTTTCATGATCAGACTCAAACTTAAAAGGCAAAATGAGGTTGAAGCTGAGCGTGGGATGCTTGAGTTCAAATCCCACCTCTGTTGCTCACTTCTCTGGCTTCAAGGAAGCTGCTTAGAATCTCTGGGCTCTATTTTATCATCTGTAAAATAGAGTAACAAGGTTTTTTTTTTAAAGGGTACTTGTGAGGATTCAATTTTTTTTCAAATGCACTTGAAGTTCTCCACAAATATTGACTCTCCTTTCTTTTTCTAATACAGGCAACTTCACATTTTTTTTTTCCTTTGTCTTGTTGCCAAACTTGGAAATGTTGAAATTGAGATTCAATAAAAGATGTGATTAGCCTTTTTGTGTATAGTTTTCTTTCTTTATTTTAGTTAGTTTTTTTTTTTTTTTTTGAGACAGAGCCTCAAGCTGTCACCCTGGATAGAGTGCCGTAGCATCACAGCTCACAGCAACCTCCAACTCCTGGGCTCAAGTGAGTCTCTTGCCTCCGCCTCCCAAGTAGCTGGAACTACAGGCGCCCACAACGCCTGGCCATTTTTTTGGTTGCAGCTGTCATTGTTGTTTGGCGGGCCAGGGCTGGATTCGAACCCGCCAGCTCAGGTGTACGTGGCTGGTGCCTTAGCCACTTGAACCACAGGCTTTGAGCCTTGTGTATAGTTTTCGGTGGATCCTAAGAGGTGAGGGGGTTACCATGGGAATTCTCAGCCCTTTGGAGTTGCCGGTGTTTGTGGTTTTACCTAAGAATGAACCAGTTCCATTCCAGGTTAAATTGAATAAACAGGCACAGCCCTTGTTATCTGATTATCTAATTTCTTATTTTGTATTTCCAACTTCACATCTTTCATTCATGTAGACGATCTCCACTGTGTGCCCTGGACCCTCTGGGCAGGGGCCGGTAGTGATGATGGTTTAGCCCCTCCTGGCTGGCATCCCTTTCTGCTGCCCCACCCAGACACACCTACTCCTTAAGCCTGGGGCTCTCTCATCTGTTCCGGCCTTCCACGCTGTCTAACACACTCACTCGGCAAACAAAACGTCCCGGGCTCCAGAGCCTGTTCTCTCCTTTGGCGTCTGTCCTCTAGGCTCCCAGGCCCTCTGCTCTTCTTTGAGTTGACCTTGCCTAGGGAGGAGGAACTGAGCCTCAGAAGGTGGCAGGAGTCCTGTGACAGGTCCTTTGCAGGATCTGGCACAAATGTGAAGTGTCACCAACCTCACTCACGTCACCCACCGGGCACACACCAATGTCGCCTCCTTTAAGCGAAGTCTGGGCTCCTCCATCTCTGTGCCATTTGGTGTAGAACACGGTAGTTAATCTTCACCAAGGCGCCCCGGGAGGGGACCTGGAATCAGCCCTCTTGCCTTCCAGTCCTGCCGTCCTGCTTGGCCTGCAGTAAACACTTAACTTTGTGGATTTCAAGCGCGTTGTATCTAAAACACATTGTCTCATAATGCGAATTAGAGAGAACAGTATTTAAATGATATTTGTACCTTTTGGAATCACTGGGTTGAAATGATTATTAAAAGGTGAGTATATTAACATCTTAAAATGTCCCAACTTGGGGAGCAGACTTATTGTGACAGGTCTGGGGGGGTCTGAAGCCTGGGTCCTTTCTAAGATCCCCCCACATCTCTCACACATTGACTATGAAAATGATCTCCCTTTTCTCCTTACTCCAGCCACAAATTGTTAAGAAGTATGATATTGTTTCTTTTAGTGAAAAAAAAAAGTTAAAATAAGTGGAAAGGCACAGGATTTTTAGTAATGTTGTCGCTGTTTGAAAAGTAAGACAAAAATATGCTGTAAATCCAGTTCACCCCACCCTGCTGCCCAGGGAGTCTGTCATTGCGCCCTACAACTCACCAGAGTCCGGGCAACACAGGGAACCAATATTTGCATTTCCACATTCTGAGCAACAGGTCCCTAAAATAGATGCAGGGCACTGAAAATTATAGGACTTGAGTGAAATTGCAGGATTGCCGAGATTCCCACAGGCACCCAGCCCTGACTCTGGGAATGTTTGAGGGTGGAAATTACCCCTGGGCTCCTTACTTGTAGGAAAATCAGGGCATTTGTCCCTTTCTGGGGGCAGAAGTACAGCTCCCCAGATATTTGGGGCAGGGCTCCTGATCCCCAGAATCCTACGGCCCAGAAAGGGCACCCCAGAAACCTTGGGAAAACCCAGAGCTGTGTGGCCCAAGCCCCTGCCTCAGGGTTCGTGGTGTGTGGCTTGGCTGGGGTGTCCCAGACTCATCTCCGCACTTGGCTCTCACGTTTGGTAGGGCCGTCGTCCAGGCGGCGGGATGAGGAGGGTGCTGGCGGAATCAGCAGCAGGAAGTTGGCTCTGGCCAGGCCTCCAGAGAAAGGCAGTGGTCAGGACAGTGGTCAGGACAGTGGTCAGTGTGGGGACTGGGAGTGGTGGACACTGGGAGGGCTAGGGGGGGGTGGTCCTGGACAGCTGCTGACATTTTTCCTGACTAGGAGGTTTCATGGGTGCCTTCACTTCCTGGTAATTTATGGTGTTTTGTGCCCTTTCCTATATGTGTAATATCCTTTGGGGTTTGAAAAACTCCCAGGGCCTTAGTAATACCCAGGTGGGTGGAGGGAGACCCCAGAATGACAAGACTGGATTTCCCAAGGAGGGCTCAGAGTTGTATTCAATTTGCTTAAAGGAAGAGAAGAAAATGGACATGGCTTACATGGGGACAAGTATTGTTTGCCCAACATCTGGCGTCTCGCAGGTGCTGAGGAAGTGGATTCCTCTGAGGACCTTGCTTCCCTTGGCAGGATGAGCCACTCCAGTGGGGAGGACTCACTGGTCTCCCTGTCTACACCACCTGGCCCACGGGGACTGCAGATGGCCAATGCTGATGTGTGTGAAAGGGCACAGGCTCCAAGGGGCTCGATCCTCCCTGTAAACACCTCACAGAGGGGTGAGAGAGGTGGTGTCTCTGACACTGATATTAACTTTTTAAAACACTATGTGGCAAGCTGTGGTGGGGGAGAAGGAAAAGCAAACGTTGTGAGGAAGATATTTTTATTGATCACATTTTACAGATAAGAAAGGCCCAAAGTAAGTTTGGAGCCTGGCCCAGGGTGGGTGACCCACAGGCTGGGGAGCTGCCTTTTCCTGTTTCGATCCCGTCAAGGCCAGAAGAAAGGGAATTGCAGAGGTGTCCACGCAGGGCTGCCAGCCCGCCTGCCCTGGGGTTACCTGTGTGTCTGCTTCTCCGGGCTCAGTGCACTAATGGCCACACACAGTGCCTTTATCAAGGA
This sequence comes from Perodicticus potto, assembly GCA_963574655.1. Taxonomy (NCBI): domain Eukaryota; kingdom Metazoa; phylum Chordata; class Mammalia; order Primates; family Lorisidae; genus Perodicticus; species Perodicticus potto. Next base: position 1,233 of record CAUYRH010016206.1, on the reverse strand, counting down.
GACCCGGGAGAGCTCACGGGCCCTTCCTGTCATGTGAGGACACAGGGAGCCAGAGCCACATATGAGCCAGAAAGTGGGCCCTTATCTGACTCTGGATCTGCTGTGGACCCTTATCTGACTCTGGATCTGCTGACACCTTGATCTTGGACTCTCAGCCGTCAGAACTGGAGACTCAGACGTCTGTTCTTTATAAATGACTCAGTCTTAGGTGTTTCGCTACAGCAGCCTGAATGAACGGACTAAGACAAGCCATGAGGAAGGTACTAACAACAGGAAGCCTGTGCGAAGGCCCCTGCCAGTGAACCATCTCACCGAGGTTTCCTTGACATGCCTGCTATCTCTGAGCACGCACATGCACACGTGCATGAGCACAAGTGGGCACGCACGCACAAGTACACACACATGACATATTTGCACGGCAGGCTCACTACGCACGCTGTTTCCCACACACTGACAGCATCCACCTTGGCAGATGGTGGTGGGGGGCAGGGCCCCCCATGGCCTCCAAGATGAGGGAGCTCCTGACCTCCTCTCTGGGTCCTCTCTCAGCTTGCCTGGCCCTGTGCCCAGAGCTCCTCCTCTCAGCCCCGTGGACAGCTCACACACATGAACACCCTTCCTTTGGTCCTCTCTGTTTCTCTGGTGCTGCTGCCCTCCTGTCTGGCACTCTTTTCTTCCTCTTTCTGCGAATTTTGATGGATTCTGCTCTTTCAGGATTGAGTTCAAATGCAGCCTCTTTCAACCTTTGTGTAGAGGAAGAGAGTGGCCTCCTGCCTGTGAGCCCCAGAGGGTCACTGTACACACCTCACATGAGTAGGGAATTAGGTGGGTGGCTGCCACGTTTTCTCCTCTGTCCATTCTTGGAGAACTGAGACTGTAAGCTTTTTGAGTGAAAGTAATAATTATAATAATAAGACACAACATAATTTGTTAAATAATTAGAATGTGCCTCTTTAAAGACAAAAAATCTGGGTGGTGCCTGTGGCTCAGCGAGTAAGGCACCGGCCCCATATACCGAAGGTGGCGGGTTCAAACCCAGCCTCTGCCGAACTGCAAAACAGAAGAATAGCCGGGCGTTTTGGCGGGCACCTGTAGTCCCAGCTACTCAGGAGGCTGAGGCAAGAGAATCGCCTAAGCCCAGGAGTTGGAGGTTGCTGTGAGCTGTGTGACACCACGGCACTCTACCGAGGGTGATAAAGTGAGACTCTGTCTCTACAAAAAAAAAAAAAAAAA
>CAUYRH010016204.1:0-27616 GCA_963574655.1 Perodicticus potto | reverse complement strand
TGTTGTCTATGCTACCTCCCCCTGGACAACCCTGTGCAGATACCATAAAATAAAGCTGATTTTGTGCTTTGGTGCTGGCTGCAGCCATCAGCTGGGTCAGCCCTCCCGGTCCCATCCTGTTTCTGTGCCTTCTCTTGCGCTGTATTTTTCTCAGTCCCCACCCATTCCACTCTGGTTTGCTCCCCTTCCCCCACACTGGTTCGCGACAGTGGTGCCCCCATTTCATAGTGAAGAAGAAAGTAACTGGCCTAGGGTCACACAGTTCTTGAGGGGAAAAGAGGGCTCTTCCTATCCCATCTGCTCTGGTGGCAACAAGGCAGGAGGAACGTGGGACACAAGCATTCGTGTCTGAGGGCTCCGGGCCGTAGGGCTGCTCTAGGACTAATGTGTAATGTGCCTCTCAGCTTCAAAATGTGGCCTCACCTACCTGTGAGAGGGTGGGGGTCCTCGGACTGTGGTGACAAATCATCTCCTTTCTCCTTTGCTACCAGCTTCTCCCACGGACACCGTAGCCCAGTGGGCATCTTGGTCCCTGTCCTCCAGAGGGGTTGGTTTCCTGTCTTGAAGGGTTGGTGTGAGGTGATGGTAAGATGACCAGGGTTAGGGATGAGAGGCCTCTACAGGACCTAACCCCCTGGATGGGCCCACGGAAACAAGCGGCAGTAACCCGGTGGTCCTAGGGCCACAGACCCGGCTAGGGTCCTTACAGAGTTCTGCTGCCACAGGGTGAAAGATGAAAGGGGGGCACTCGACTGCAGAAACCTCACAGACCACCAAGGCTTGTAAGAAAGGTCTTTATTGGCGGGGGATGCTGCAGAGCAGCATTAAGGAGGAGGGAAAAGAGGGGGAGAGAGAGAGAAAGACAGGAGGGGAGGAAGGGGGAAAGAGGAGGAGAGAGAGAGAGAGGCCACGAGAAAAGCGCATCCTTATATAGGGTCGGTTAGGGGCGATGCCGGGATGGTAAATAGCCAATAAGGAGCTATTGCTCTGGCGAGAAGCGCTGTTGGGGGTGGGCCATAAGTTTGAAATGTTCAGTGGGTAATTGGGATAGGGAGATGAAATTCTGCAATTATCTAACAGAAGAGGCCTGCAAAGATGGGATTTTCTCCTTAGTTCCTGGACTTGGTCTGGCAACTTCTTTGTTTTTTTTTTTTTTGAGACAAAGTCTCATTCTGTCACCCTGGGTAGAGTGCCATGGCGTCATAGGTCACAGCAACCTCAATCTCTTGGGCACAAGTGCTCTTGCCTCTGCCTCCCGAGTAGCAGGGAAAGGCATCTGCCACAACACCCAACTAATTTTTCTATTTATGGTGGGGGGGGGGGGGTCTTGCTCTTATTCAAGCTGGTCTCAAACTCCTGAGCTCAAGCAATAAACCCGTGTTGGCCTCCCAGAGTGCTGGGATTATAGGTATGAGTCACCGCATCCGGCTCTGTCTTCACTCTTTTCCTGTCCAGGACCCAGCAGACTACAGGGTGCAGAGGGACCTCACCTGATGACCTTTGCACTCTAGCATCTATGTGGGCGGACTATGTCATCTTTATAACCAACCCTTACAAGAGGAGTCCCACTAGGACCTCCATTTACACCTGAGTATACCAAGGCGTGGAGAATATTATTCAAGGGTGTATGGCTTGGGGCGACAGAACCAGGACTTCTAGAAATTACATCCTGCAAATATGGAGGAAATACCTAACTCCAGAGGATTAGAAAGGGAGTGCTTGGCAGAAGCAGCTGCCCCTCCCTGACTTTTTGGACTTATTAGGATTTTCAGGAGATGAGGTTTGGGGAGTGTTAAATAGCCTACAGTCATAGTACCCAAACTGAATCCTGACTCCAACCTCCTGGCAAGTGCCTAGTGTCTCACCATGTCTCAGTTTTCTCATCTGTAAATGGGGCTAACACCCATAGCGTGCCTGGCTGCTACTACTATTAGCACATATATTGACACTACTCAGACAAGTGAGGTGGTGTCGGTACTTGTTGGGTAGTTAGGCAACCGTCCGTGAAAAAGCACTACCTACCCACAGGGTGACCTAAGGCCAGTGGCGGGCTGTGAATCAGCAGTTGACTTCCTGCTCTCTCTGCACTGAGTGGGTGATGCCAACCAACCGGCTGCTTTCAAGAGAAGCCAGGGGCTCGGGCACTGTGGCTCAAGCCACGAAGGTGCCAGCCACATACACCAGAGCTGGCGGGCTCGAATCCAGCCCAGGCCCGCCAAACGATGACAACTACAACCAAAAAATAGCCAGGCATTGTGGAGGGCGCCTGTAGTCCCAGCTACTTGGGAGGCAGAGGCAAGAGAATCACTTGAGCCCAGGAGTTGGGAGGTTGCTGTGAGCTGTGATGCCACAGCACTCTACCCTAGGTGACAGCTTGAGGCTCTGTCAAGAAAAAAAAATTAAAAAGAGAAGTCAGGGGACTTCTTTTCTGTTCGTGGACTACTTCACAGACTCAGGCCCCTGGGCACGGCCTCAGCCATCACGGCCTGTGTTGAGAGCCTGAGCAGACAGTGCAGACGTCACATGGCAGGGCTCTGAGCAATGAATCCCCCAGGACAGTGCCAAAGACACTCAGCTGTGAGGTCAGCACTCTGGGGTCCAGGGGCAGACCAACGGCCCAGCTCCACACAGGAGTGCACCAAGCAGCCCTGCGTAACAGGGTCACTCAGCAGCTGCCGTGCTCTTGCTGTATGGGCATTTGTGAAACAATTATACTGATGGTATTTACACAGTCACTGCAAAAGGTAACAGCCATTAGGTACATGTCTGTGAGATGCCGTCGGTCAGTGGAAAAGGGTGTCTGGACGCACCACTCCATGCTTTGCACCGACCGCAGATACACCTCACACAACCCCCAGCACCTCCATTAAGGGGCTGCAGGGATCTGGGCAAACCCCACCTCCTCCTTTCCCCTTGATCTGGTAGCTCAAAAATCAACTCACAATTATGGTAGATTAGTAAGAGAAAGGTTTATTTCCAAATACCATGTGCATTGGGGGAAAACCACAAGAATGATTATCCAAAGTCTCAGTGATGGTCAGAGACAGTTGTAGATGCCTTTTGGAAAGGAGGGAGAATGTGGAAAGTACAGGTGCAGCCAGTGGTTGCTGGGGTGTGGGTATGGAAACAGACGGAGTTGTAGATTAACCTGAGAGACAGATATTATACTTCAAATGACCTTGGGGCCAGGCCTACTGGCATGCAGTGAGGAAGTCAGCAGCCCCTTTTGATTCTCGATCAGGTTACTCTGGTTTTATGTAGATATAGGAAAGGCCTCCCTTAATGCTTCCTGATCATGAATGGCCTTTAATTAATTTACTTTTTTTTTTTACAGACAAAGTCTCACTTCATCGCCCTTGGTAGAGCACCGCAGCATCACAGCTCATAGCAACCTTCAACTCCTGGGCTTAGGCGATTCTCTTGCCTCAGCCTCCTAAATAGCTGGGACTACAGGCACCTGCCAAAATGCCCAGCTATTTTTTTGTTACAGTTTGGCCGGGGCCAAGTTTGATCCCACCACCCTCAGCAATTGGGGCCGGTGCTCTACCCACTGAGCCACAGGCGCTGCCCATGAATGGCCTTTTAATTCGAAATATTCTTTATAGCAAGGAGTCATTATTTTGGGACAAAATTTTCTTAGCTCCTCAGGGCCATCCTGATATAATAGTGTCACTTCAAATTAGTTTGGGTAAGGATTTGATAAAAGTGGTATTGAGTGGCTGGCCAACTATCTGGGGAAAAAACAGCCTCAATCATCATGTACAATAGTATGACTGTTTCAAAAATGAACCTTACACTAAGTATACGAGTGCTTGAACACTCTTACAGTGGAAAAAGCATTCTATTTTATTTTGAGACAGAGCCTCAAGCTGTCACTGAGTGCAGTGGCATCACAGCTCACAGCAACCTCCAACTCCTGGGCTCAAGCGATTTTTCCTGCCTCCACCTCCCAAGTAGCTGGGACTACAGGCGCCTGCCACAACGCCCGGCCATTTTTTGTTTGCGGCCGTCATTGTTGTTTGGCGGGCCCGGGCTGGATTCGAACCCGCCAACTCAGGTGTACGTGGCTAGTGCCTTAGCCCGCTGAGCCACAGGCGCCGAGCCTGCTTACAGAGATTTTTCTGTAACACTCTATTTTCTACATTTGAAAGTTTTGGGTACCAGTGTTCTTTTTGATTTCCTTAATTTAATTAAACGTTGTTTTTCTACTACAATGTGTTTTTTTTTTTTTTTTTGAGACAGAGCCTCAAGCTGTCACCCTGGATAGAGTGCTTTAGCATCACAGCTCACAGCAACCTCCAATTCCACAAGCGAGTCTCCTGCCTCCGCCTCTCAAGTAGCTGGGACTACAGGCACTCAACACAACGCCCGGCCATTCTTTGGTTGTAGCCGTCATTGTTTGGCGGGCCCAGGCTGGATTCAAACCTGCCAGCTCAGGTATACGTGGCTGGAGTCTTAGCTGCTTGAGCCATAGGCGCCAAGCTGGAAAAAGCATTTTAAAACATGCCTATACGTCCCAGAAGCAATAAAGAAAAATATGATAAATCTCAAATACTTCCATATGGAACCCACTTGTACTCTGCACCAGGTGGAAGAGAAACATGATAATCCAAGAAAAAAAGTACTAGCTTCACGTAACAGAAGCTGAGTGTCAGCTTAGAGAAGTGGGCACATGGATGCTCAACTTCAAAAACAGGCCCTAAATGGCATTTTCTTTTGTGACGGGCAGGAGAAGGCATTCCACAGGTTGGAATTTCTCTCAACAGTAATGTACAGGTAGATACAAGAGACTTTCAAAAAGATCACAGAAAATTTGTATGGAAAACCGATGCATGGATTTCAAAATTTTATTGTACCAAAATAAATTTTTGTTAGAGATAGTCTCACTTTGTTGCCCTCAGTAGAGTGCCGTGGCGTCACAGCAACCTCCAGCTCTTTGGCATAGGTGAATCTCTTGCCTCTGCCTTGAGAGTAGCTGGGACTACAGGCGCCCACCACAACGCCTGGCTATTTTTTTGTTGGAGTTTGGCTGGGCCAGGTTCGAACCCACAACTGTCAGTATATGGGGCCAGCGCCCCACTCAGAGCCACTGGTGCCACCCCCCAAATAAACTCTTACTAACTTGTTATAACAAGTCTAGATCCAGTTTGAGGCTCGAAGGATAAGACATCAGTTTGAAGACAGCCCTAGCAGACCAACATAAATTCTGCTAAAATTGAAGCTACGTGATCAAACCTACAGTGAAGCTCAGATGGAAGAATGATGAAATCACTGATGCTTTTCAAAAAGTTTAGGGAGACAATGGCCCAAAGAAATCAGCACTTAACCAAATGGATAACATCATTTAAGGGATGAGAAGGGTTGGGCTCAGTGGCTCAGGCGTGTAATCCCAGGACTCTTATCTAGTCTGGGCAACAGAGTGAGACCCTGCCTCAAAAAAAAAAAAAAAAAAATTCAGGCAGCGTGGCTCACACCTGTAATCCTAGCACTCTGGTAGGCCAACTCAGGTGGATTGATTGAGCTCAGGAGTTCGAGACCAGCCTGAGCAAGAGCAAGACCCCATCTCTACTAAAAATAGAAAAACTAGCTGGGTGTTGTGGCAGGTGCCTATAGTCCCAGGTACCTGGGAGGCTGAGACAAGAGGAGCTTTTGAGCCCAAGAGTTTGAGGTTGCTGTGAATTATGATGCCACAGCACTCTATCAAGGGTGACAGAATGAGACTGTCTCAAAAAAAAAAAAAAAAAAAGAAAAAGAAATATATGGTAAGATGATGTTGGAGACAATCCCCGTAGTGGCACATCATCCACATCAATTTTTTTTTGAGACAGTCTCACTTTATCATCCTGAGTAGACTGCCATGGTGTCACAGCTCACAGCAACTCCAACTCTTGGGCTCAAGTGATCCTCTTGCCTCAGCCTCCCAGGTAGCCGGCGCCTGTCAGAACACCTGGCCACTGTTAGAGATGGGGGTCTTGCTCTTGCTCAGGCTGGTTTTGAATCCATGAGCTCAGGCAATTCACCCGACTCGGCCTCTGAGAGTGCCAGTACCCACATCAATTTTTTAAAAAAAATTTATTTCTTTTGTAGCGACAGAGTCTCACTTTATCGCCCTCAGTAGAGTAGTGGCGTCACACAGCTCCCAGCAACCTCCAGCTCCTGGGCTTAGGCGATTCTCTTGCCTCAGCCTCCCGAGTAGCTGGGACTACAGGGGCCCCCCACAAAGCCCAGCTACTTTTTAGAGACAGGGTCTCACTGTTGCTCAGGGTGGTTTTGAACTCGTGAGCTCAGGAAATCCGTCCTCTGGCCTTCCAGAGTGCTAGGATTACCCTGATCATGGTAACATATATAAAGTGTTTTTTTCCCAGAAGGAAACAAAAAGAATGAGCTTTGTCTACCACTTAGGGACAAAAATGCTATGCCTTCTTTTCCAAGACAGGTAGCAGTTCCGGCGTGCGTGTGCGCCCCATGCGCTTCCTTCTTCAGCAAAGCGCACCGCAGCACTGTCAGCGCTCCTGTAGGAAGAGCTTCATGATCTCTGTCTGGAACAATGTGACCGGGCACTTTCTATCTTCCACTTATGCTCATAATTAAGAAGGGAGGGGAGTCCTAAAAATCTTTTACAATGATAAATAAAAACAAACTGTTTTTAAAATTTTTATTTGGTGTTAACTCCACAAGAAAACAAAAAATCAGTTACTGGTGTACGTAAAATCAGAACAATACAACCACGGGGAAAAGAATCTCAGCCCAGGAATGGAAACTGATACTTCAGTGCTATGGATATGCAATGCGCTTCATACCACAGTGCGTTTCAGCGTTTGCCAACTTTTTAAAGAATGCTTTTTCTTTGTGATCATCCATTCACAAAACTAAAAACCACACTTTCAACTCTGTTGCTGAAAGCTTCTGAGCTTCAGCTACTTAACTATGAAAACAAATAAATACCAAATTTGTTAATCCCTTTGCCCATTTGTGATCCATCCCCGTTCCCCTGTGGAAGGTGCTGTGCCTTCTTGCCTTGTCTGAAGAAGGGTGCACCTCTGCCACCTGGAGCCCTTTGCTTAAAACAGCAGCTGTCCAATCAACTGTGCTCAAGGTTGTGTCTGAATCTAATTATTTGGTCTCAGCTACATAAGCAACGAATACTAGGATAATCGTCACTGTAGTGATTTTAAGAATTTACAACTTCCAATTCTTTTTTGCCTTTGCTGTTAAATTATATTTCAGTGCAGATGCTAATCAATTTTTAGGAAGCTCCAAAAGAAAGAAAAATACATAAAAACTTATCTAAAGTCTGTAAATAAATAACAGCAACGTTAAAACCTTACACATGCACACACACACGCACACACAAACCCACTTTAAAGTGTCGAAACATGTGCCGTATAAAAATAAACCCTAACCTGTGGTGAGTTCAAACCCAATGGGCAGGACAGGCTTCTCACAGTGAGGACACAGGGCCACAGAGGCTCCATGGTCTTCGATTGTATTTTCTGTTATCAATTAAAGAAAAGGCAATAAAACCCTAATATTCAAAGCAGATCTCAGACTGCACAGGCAGTTCAGCTCCCAGCTCATCAATGACGAGTTCACTGCCTGCCAGTGTCAGTAATAAAGCTGTCCAGTCCTTGTCAGAGTTTTCGGCTGTCCCTGGTGTTCCAGACATGCTAAATGGATTTCACAGATTAGGTGGGTTTTTTTTTTTTTTGCAGTTTTTGGCCGGGGTTGGTTTTGAACCCGCCACCTCCGGCATATGGGGCCGGCGCCTTATAGGTGGGTTTTTTTTTTTTTAAAAAGAGTGGGTTAAAAAAGAAAAACAATTTAAAATGTTTTAGGTTTTGCAAATATTGCTCCCCCTAGCCTCAACTTGCCGCATCCCATTGTGACAGCTTGAGGAGGTGACCGGCACTCACAGACACAATGTGTCCAGGTGTCCTGACCCCTGGACAGTCGGCACAGCAATCACACAGGCATGTGGGAAGCCATCACTCTACCCGCCCCGCCCCACCACACACAGAACGTGCCCAGAACATTCTCTCCAACACAAAATGAGATAGAAGCTACACTACATCACAGCCACAAGAGCAGCTAGCTGCAGCAGCCAAAGATTTCTTTGGGTGATGAGGTGGCCTTTACTGAATGCCAAATGTTTACAATTTCAAGTTTGAGGGGCTCGACTCAATGTAGGTCACCAGAAAATAGTAATTTGCAACTATGCTCCTTATCATGCATTGTAAAACTTACCACAAAGAACCCTGAATGACGTTTTGGTGTAAATGCAATTGCAGTATAAGAATGGGTTGTGGGGAGGTATGTGCACCCCACTCTGCCTCACATACTGTCCCATACCCCAAATCCTTGGCTTCTTCAGTTAGCAAGAAAGTCACAAACCATAGTATCTTCCATGATACTCTAGGGAGAAAAATCCTAAGATATAAAACACAGTATTTTGTAAGTCTCTAAAAGCACAGCCTTGTGGTTCCCACTTCAAATGTACATGAGATTTTACTCAATGAAAACTGCAGATGAGTCACCCATGCTTCCCTCTGGCCTTCAAAAGGCACTGAGCCACGCAGGGTAAGGATTTATATCCCAGTTCTTAGAGAACAAAGCCTAAATGTTCCAAAGCTAAAGTCTCTGAACAGCAGAAGTGGTTGTTGACACTGCAATGCTAATAAGATAATAGTGATATAACTGCAGTTAGAAGGGAAATTAACTGCAGTTAAGATGCAAAAAGCAGTGAAACTTCTAAGACAAGCACATGCACACCCATTCTTGGTTTGACAACACAATCTAGTCTATTTCAAATAGCCAAGAATTTAATAGCTGGGGAAAAAAAAATCTTCAACAGGATAGCTGTCCTCAACTCTAAAATAAGCAAGAAGAGAAAGATAATTACTGATCTGAATCAGTTAATTGAAGAAACCTAAGTTGTTGTTTTAGATTAACAGGCTCACAAAAGAGTAATTTTCCATCACATATCACTTTTAAAAAATAATTTGTACTACTTTGCAGGTTTAGAGATGAGTTCGAGAAAAGAGCTCCTCTTCACTGGGATCCGGCCATTCGCCTCCACCTTCTGAGCCCGTGTCTTCTGAGCCCGAGCTGGCACTGGAATACATCTTTCTGCGAAAGCCATTTGATTTTGCTCCAGAATTTCTCTCTCCCGTACATCTTGCTTCATAAACAGAAGACACCTAAGATTGAAACAATTTTCAACATCAAAAAGAAACATTGTTTTCCAAAAGGGCTGAGATACTCTTTCTTTATACACAGAAATGAAATTGTTTTCCTGTGGAGAGTTAAAAAAATGTAAAGAGTTTTACCATTTCAGAGAAAAACAACATCTCCCTATCCATGAAGGACCCCCAATCCTAATTGTACATATTTGGTACGCTATACAAACAATTCTCTAACTTTTCAGTAAGTGTTGGAGTGCCTGTTACAGACTAGGAACTGTGCTGGGCACTGGGATCCCAGCTGTGGGGCTCACATTCCAGTGAGAAGACAAACAAGGGAACGGGCGAGAAGGACTGTGGCTCAGCCCACAGAGAGGGCAGGGCTTCAGATGGCAGTGCTGGGAAGGAGGCTCTGGGCAGAGGTGCCAATGTTTGTTGTGTAGGACTGTCTCCCCACCAGGACACTAGATGCAAATGGAAATCCCTTGAAGTCACAGCTACTACCAAAGTCCCATTGCTAACTGGCAGCCCTGTCCCTGACTGAGAATCCAAGGCAGGATCCCAGGAAACCACAGAGTAAGGGAGAGTAGCGCCAGATGGGCCAAAACATACAGGACCTCAGGCATGGCAGGGAACGTGGGTCTGTCCCACGAGCAAGGGCAAAGGGACATCACGGTTAGCCGTGCTGACGCTGGGGTCCACTTCACATATGGCTCTGTGACTTTAGATACACGCTTCTCAATGTTTATACGGCTCAAATGGAATGACAGCAGCCCCGACCCCACAGGGTCACTGTGAGCACTTGTGAGGCCTTTCTGTCCGCTGTATGGAGAGAAGACTGGAGAAAGAACAAGTGAAAGGGATGGACAGTGGAGACCACAGCAGCCATTCAGAAGGGGACAGTGGTGGAGAGGTGGAATCGTCAGAATTGGCAGGCGGGCCGCGTGCGGAAGGTGACAGAGGACTGATGCCCATTCTCCATTCCGGGGGTGATGGGAACCATGCATGGGGCAGTACACCTGCCTGTCCTGTGAAGTCGGACAGGCTGACAGCAGGACTTGACAGTGATGCTGTATGGTGCTCGGGAACACTACCCCTACAAGGACTTGAACTGACACGGAGGACAAAAAAAGGAGTTTCCCTGGATTCATTCACCTGCCTGCCTGCCTAACTGGGGAAGGTCTAGCCCAGGTTAACTAGGCACAGGCCCTGTACCGGCCTTCAAGGTGCACAGGGCTTACTAGGGAGGCAGACTGGAGAGATCTAACATAACCAAATGCTCTGCGACAAGCCAGGTTCTACAGAGGGTGCAGCAAGGACATAGACGGGACGGAACCGCTCTGCAGAAGCCAGGATGGGTACAAGAAAGTGCACTGGAACTGGGCGGCTGAGGCAAGAGACTCGCCTAAGCCCAGGAGTTGGAGGTTGCTGTGAGCTGTGATGCCACGGCACTCTACCGAGGGCGATAAAGTGAGACTCTGTCTCTACAAAAAAAAAGAAAAGAAAAGAAAGTGCACTGGAAGGGCTCCCTTTGTGCTGTTCTTGAAAGATGAAAAGGGTGCCCACCCAAGGATTTAAAAGGCAAGGACAGGATCAGCTTTGCACTTAGAAACCCCAGCTGGCAGCAGTGGGAGTGAGACAGGAGGAAGAGCAGGATTCTTTAGGAAACACTGACAGTAAAGGGTTGAGGCCGGAGATGACGCAGCCCCAAACCAAGGCAGGGAGCAAGAAAGGCCATGGCTAGAGACCTTGTGATTCCTGGGGGGGGGGGGGGGGGGGAGACACATGACTCCCGTGTACCGACTTGTGTCACGAGTGCGGCGCTGGCCATTTAAGTTGACAGTAAGGAAGAGGACAGTCCACTTACCCTATTAAAATCTAACAGACGTTCTTCATTACTGGGTATTTCTTTAACATCTGGATAATCTTCTATACCATTCTCTCCCTTGGCATTTGTATAACATTCTTAACCATTTTGAATGGAGAAGGGAAAAGAGGAAATTCCATTAAGACACGATTATGAAACATACGTTCTTGTTTCCTTTTTTTTTTGCAGTTTTTGGCTGGGGCCGGGTTCGAACTCGCCACCTCCAGTATATGGGGCCGGCGCCCTACTCCTTAAGCCACAGGGTCTTGTTTCATTTTTTGTTGAAAAATTAGATGTTAGGTTTCCCAACCCATTGGAGATTTTAAGTACTCACTAAGCCCAGCCAGCCAGATGCTGTGCCAATAAAAAAATTCTTTTTTGTTTTTTTGCAGTTTTTGGCCAGGGCTGGGTTTGAACCCGCCACCTCCGGCATATGGGGCTGGCGCCCTACTCACTGAGCCACAGGCGCCACCAATAAAAAAATTCTTAAATTGCTTAGTGAATTGTAATTTAAAAAACAGGCCAGGGTAACCATACATTCCTGTTATTCCACCAGGAAACATTCACTGGACAAATCACACCTATGTGGCAGGCCCTGGGAACCCAGGATAGAGAGCATAAGTTCTGTGCGCTCCACAAGGAACGTGGTGTGGGGGAGACAGAAGACGCACCAGACGCATGATCAGGAATCAATGAACAAGGAGTCTCACACAGGAGGACGTGCAATGGAGAAAACAGAACAGGGCAACATCCTTGTTCATTCTTCCTTGACTCGAAAGCACACTAAACTATGTATTTATTGTATCTGAGGAACTGGGAAAAGAAATGAGGCCGGTGGTTCGATTAGGCAAATGGCCCATAGAATGGGAAGCAAATGTAAGCTGGAAGCAGCAGCAGCCAGATAAATGAATAGATAAATAAATGATTTATGTGTTGGGATAGAGTTTCACTATGCTGCCCTCGGTAGAGTGCCAGGGCATCACACTTCACCTCAAACTCTTGGGCTTAAGCAATTCTCCTGCCTCAGCCTCCCAAGTAGCTGGGACTACAGACGCCTGTCATAAGGTCCGGCTATTTTTTGTTGTTGCAGTTGTCATTCTTTAGCAGGCCTGAGCAGCGTTTGAACCGGCCAGCCTGGGTATATGTGACCAGCACCCTACCCACTGAGCTGTGCGTGCTGCTGCAGCCAGATAAACTTAATACGTCCAGTTGTTTTCAGCCTTGGAGGTATGTTCTCATCATCTGGGAAGTTTTAAGAGCAGCCCCAATTCCCCTGAGACTCTGACTGAACTGGTCTGGCTGTTTTCTGAAAACCTTGCTAGTAATTCATTCACAGCCAAGACTGAGAACCTCGGCTGCACATCTTGACCGGCCACTGATTCCTCCTAACTCCACGAAAGATGTGGCTAGTCAGAGGCACAGGGAAGAATGAGAACTTGGCCAGGGCTGGATGTGCCATGGGTTTTGATACTTATGGCGTGAACACCCGTGGCTTTAACACGCTTGAGCATCTCTTTCCTTAAAACCAGATGATACCTCCCACCCTGCTGCAGGTACCATGAGGTGGTTCAGATGACATGCCTACTCCACGTGCAAACCCCAAGACAAGGCCAGACCCAATGACTGCAAATGGGGAACAAGCCTGGGCCAAGGGCAAGACCACCTGGGCCCTGTTGGGCCTCTCGCCATGACTGTGTTGGCCACGACCTTCAGTTCTGATGGCTGCAGGTACCCCAAGCTATTATTTTAGGTTCATAAGAATAACCCAGATTTGGGGACTACACAGACTTCAGTCAATTCCAAGTTACGCTATTTACTTATTCACTGCTTTTTGTTTTGATATAGGTCTTGCTATTGCCCAGACTGGAGAGCAGTGGCCTGATCATAGCTCACTGCAGCCTCACACTCCTGGCTTCAAGTGGTCCTTCCATCTTGGCCTCCCAAAGTGCTGGGTTTACAGGCATGAGCCACTGAGTCCAGTCTGCTATCCATTTGTGATGTAACTTTGGGCAAATTGTTTAACCTCTTTGAGCCCCAGTGCCCTCATCTCTGAAATGTGAACTTTATCATTTCTCCTCATAGGTTTCTGTGCAAATTCAAAATGATGATATGTGTAGAGTCTCAAGTACAGTGTCTAGCATACACAGTGACATCTTCTGTGACTGTCACTAACCAAAGATATGGGCCTGCGGCTAGGCCAGCTTTAGGGCAACTGAGGAGGAAGCCAGGTGAACTCCGCGGAAGCTAGAGCTAGAAACACAACCTAGACCTTGGCAGCTAACTGCCTGACTTCAGGGACCTCTGCTCCACTTAAGGAGGCACCTTTCGCTTGGCTTACTCCACCAAGTTCCTACCCACCCCCAGCCTCAATCCATGTGGTCACCCCTTGTCCTTGACTGTGATATAAATGCTTGCAGACAGAGGGAGAGCCGTCTGCACCTTAGCCCTTCATCTTCTCATGCCCCAGGCACTGGCAAAGGCAAAGCTTATGCTATTGTTGTTTTCTATGATGTTCACGTGAACGCCACTGGTTTTGCATGAACCAGTTACATGCCCACAATGTTCCAGGCACTTTACCCTACGGGGAAGGCTATGTACTTAAGCCCTGCACTGCTGTCTACATTGCTTTGCTGTAGGGCTCTTCTTTTGAGACAGAGTCTCATGATGTCACCCTCATACTGAGTGTCGTGACATCACGGCTCACAGCAACCTCCAACTCTTGGGCTTGAGTGATTCTCTTGCCTCAGCCTCCCAAGTAACTGGGGCTACAGGGATGTACCACGATGCCCGGCAATTTTTTTGTTGTTGTCGTTGTTTAGCTGCCCTGGGCCTGGTTCGAACCCACCAGCCTCGGTGTATGTGGCTGGCACCCTGCCGACCAAGCTACAAGCTCTGCCCAAGATGCATCACTTTTGAGCCCAGTTTCTTTGCTTTACTGTAAAAGTGGACAACACTACTTTTCCTTCCCAAGGATGCTGCAAGTTCTCAGGTCAGCCCTTGGCTCAGAACAGTACATGACTGCTATTAATCATTTGCAACATTACAAGCATTAGGAGTCCCCAGCCCCTTTGGCTGAGTGGGTGGAGTGATTACCTGTCTCCCTGGCTAACCTCCTTCTGAGACTATATGCTCCACCCACAGAAGCTAAAAGAAAGATGTGGCTGGGTGGGTGGATTGATTTGTGCTCAGGAGTTCAAGACCAGCCTGAGCAAGAGTGAGACCCCCATCTCTACCAAGAAAGCAAAGCAAAGAATAGAAAAGAACAGAAAAGGAGAAGAAAAGACGAGGAGAGGAGAGGGGAGGAGAGAGGAGGCCAAGGAAGGGAAAGAGGCCGGCTGGCCATTGTGACACATGCAATAGTCCCAGCTACTGGGAAGGACAGCTTGAGCCCAAAAACTTAAAGTTGCTGTGAGCTATGATGAAGCCACTGCACTCTACCCAGGGCAACAGAGTAGTAACACTCTGCCTCAAAAAAAAAGACACTTCAGGCAGCAGCTGTCGCTCAGTAGGTAGGCACTGGCCCCATATACTGAGGGTGGTGGGTTTGAACCCAGCCCTGGAAAAACTGCAACAAAAAAATAGCCGGGCGTTGTGGCGGACGCCTGTAGTCCCAGTTACTCGGGAGGCTGAGGCAAGAGAATCGCCTAAATCCCAGGAGTTGGAGGTTGCTGTGAGTTGTGACGCTATAGCACTCTACTGAGGGCAATAAAAAAAAAAAAGACAATTCATGATATCACTGCAAAGCAGTGTCCAACAATCATTTAAAAGACTGGTTGCATTATCTGTCCAGCAAATGCCACCTCACAATTAAAACAAAGTATTACATGCGAGCATGTACCAGTAACTGCCTACAGAATGTAACCAAGAACTTGGAAGTAAGAGTCAGAACTGGACTAAGGGTGTGGAGATAGCCCTTGACCCACAAATAAAGCATAAACTTATCTGAAAATCATCCTGCACTACTGTAAGGCATTGGTCCCTGCCACGAGAGGGCACTCTCGGGCCAGGCCCGCCCTGAGGGTCTCTAACAGGGCAGCTCTGGGCACTTCTTGCCCGAACTCTGAACTGCCTCTGTGTCTTATGCTCACCCAATTCAGTAGACTGGGCACACAAGAAGCAGAGTGTGGCCATTGTGGCACATGCAATAGTCCCAGCTATTGCCCAGAGTAAGGCAATGGCAGTGGGTAGATCAAAGTAAATAGAATCAAGGGGTTCAGTAGAAGATGAGTTTTCAGAATGACTTTCTATGAGAGGGAAGGTGCCTGTGAGACCAGGCGTCTACCTCAGCCTGAAGTACAGTTATCTGCTGCACAGGGCAAAACTGCCTGGCTACAAGAAACACAACCTAGACCTTGGCAGCTAACTGCATGACTTCAGGCAAATGACAGCACTCAATTTGACTCAGCTTTCTCATCTGAAAACTAGGGGAGAACATCTTTTAAAGCTCTTCTGGGGCTTATCTTTATGATCTAGCCGAACCTTAAAGAAGGAGAAGGCAGGGTTTGGGAAAACTGTGGCTATAGATCAGAGAAAAGCAAGCATTCCCAAAGAGTCAAATGGGCCACACGGCCTTCCGGCCAGGAGCTAAGTAAGGCCCATGCTGCGAAGGAAAGCCAGCAGGAGCTTTCTGAGCCACTGGTGTGCACAGGGCACCACGGCTAGTGAGACATCATGGCTCTGAGTTAACTACAAATTAGCTGGGGAGACACATATGAATATGTCAATACCAGCAGATTTAAATAAGCTCAGGGCTCCGGCAGGATAGAGTATTAAACAGCTGTGACGGCCAACAGAAGCCCAAGAGATGACAAGCTCAACTAATCCCTTCAGTCTGTATTCTTAGTTCCCACTGCTCTCCAAGTTCAAGTGTACCTTTCTACTTCCCTCTCCATGTGTTCACCTGGAAGGCTCACACCGATCACTTAAAAAATGCCTCCAACTAAAAATCATCTTCCCCAGCAAATCAACTCCTGCTCCTGTCTCCCTTCCTACTCACAGAAAGTCATTCTGAAAACTCATCATCTACCGAACCCTTTGATGCTATTTACTTCTATCTACCCACTGCCACTGCCTTACTCTGGGCCCTCAATTTTGAAGTGCCCTTCAATTTTTCAATTCCATTTCTACTCTGTTACTAGAATTGTTCTAAATACTCATCTAACCTCGACAGCCTCCAATCTGAAATCCTTTAAATTTCAGCTTCGCATTTCTGTGTGTTAGTTAAACCCCCTAACTTAACCAAAATCCCAAACTTCCAGACAGGCTGTTTCCCTGCGTGCCTCTCCAGCTCAGCTATCAGCGGAGCCCAATGGGTTCCTGCTCCTTCAATTGGCATGGACCCTCCTCTTTTGTGGGAGCTGTTCTTTCCACAGGGACTGCCTGATCAGTCCTCCTCCAAGACTCAAGGTAGCTTGTACACACCTTGTCAAACTTGGCAGTGCTTTTATCTATTTCCTTCCACTACATCGGGCTATGGCTGAGTTTCAAAGCAAGGTCCAGTTTTCATTCATCTTTGTCCCAAGGTATGACAAAGTGCTAGTCGCACAGAAACCTCTTGGTAAATGTCCTTAGACTGACATATGCAAAAGAACTGAGGTTTTTTCTTTTTTGTAGAGATAGAGTCTCACTCTCTTGCCCTCAGTAGAGTGCGGTGGCGTCACACAGGTCACAGCAACCTCCAACTCTTGGGCTTAGGTGATTTTCTTGCCTCAGCCTCCTGAGTAGCTGGGACCACAGCCACCCACTGCAACACCCGGCTATTTTTCTGTTGCAGTTTGAACGGGGCCGGGTTCGAACCTGCTACCATTGGTATATGGGGCCAACGATCTATGCATTGAGCCATAGACACCACCCTGAATTTTGTGTTCTTAATGAATGAGAAATCAGAGAAAATAAATAAATTAATACAAAGTTCCTTACCTTCACACTCTGGTGTAGGAAAAAGAGGAGAGTACAAAGCTTTTTCCCACCAAGTCTGCTTTTCTTGACTTCTATTCATTCCTTGTACATCAGAGTTCAATACAGGAAACTGCTGATTAAACCAAATATAAAAGAGAAAAGTTTACAAACGTTCAGAATAGAGGAAAAATTCAAGCATTATTAAGTATGAACCACAAACCAAGAATTTTTTTTTTTTAGGCTAATCAAGTGAAACAGTGAGAACCCCAGAAATTTTAAACTGGTGAGTTTTTATGCTGTCCTGGGTAAGGTGAAATGAAAAAAATATGTGATCATAGCATATAAACAAAGTTTTTCTTAAGAAGTATTTATAGGAAGTGGAACGAAAATTTTCGCAAAAAAAAAAAAAATTCCCCAAAACTCTTACAAGGCAAAAACATGAAGTAACAGGAAACTCTCCCAAGTAAGGCAAATTTCTCAATTTCAGAAGCTGCAGAGATAAGGGGGCAGCCCTGAGCATGAGGTGCTCTAGAGAAAACTGGGGGGATGAAGGATATATGTGGGGGTCTTCTCCCTCACACATTTAGGCAAGAGGAAATAAAAGAAATGGAATAGAAGAAAAAAAATTTTTTTTTTTTTTTTTTTGGAGATAAGAGTTTCATTTTGTCACCCTTGATAGAGTGCCGTGATGTCCCAGCTCACAGCAACCTCAAACCTCTTGGGCTCAAGCATCAACCTAAATATCTTCATAACAAAATTATCTACGTAGGTGAGAACCAAAAGAAAGCTGAGACCAAAACCAAATTACAGCTTAGAATTCACTTATTCAAATTCACAATAGGAAACAGTCATCCAAATGAAATGAGCAAATGACTTCTGAGAGCCAGGAGACTCCCGCCCTTCCCAACTGATGGATGTGGCAGAGCGGAAAGGTGCCCAGGCCCAAAGAAGGACCAAGCTGAATCCAGGACCCACACCATTACCAGTCCGAGTTAGACCTGGGCAGGAAGAACTAGACAGACAGCAGTTATCACACTGATCAAGGATGGCCCTTGTGAGTGGCCACCAGAGGACTCATGACGAGCTGCAATTACCATGTGTATCCTGGGGTATGTGGGTGGTCAGGGCAACCCCCTTATACACACTTTCTTCATTGTCTCTACATCTCTGCACCTCCCAGGGTTCATAACTCTTTGTTCTCGACAGACATCTGTAAATACTGCATATACATTTATATTTGAAGTTTTCAAAGACATTTGATTTCGTGTTCATGTTTAAAATCTAAGCTGATTTAGTAAGGAATAATCATTAATTTTCTAATAGGATTTTTTTTTTTTTTTTGTAGAGACAGAGTCTCACTTTTTCACCCTCGGTATAGTGCTGTGACATCACAGCTCACAGCAACCTCCAGCTCTTAGGCTTAGGTGATTCTGTGGCCTTAGCCTCCCGAGTAGCCGGGACTACAGGAACTCGCCACAACGCCTGGCTATTTTTCTGTTTTGCATTTTGGCCGAGGTCGGGTTTGATCCTGCCACCTTGGGTATATGGGTCCGGTGCCCTACTCAAGGAGCCACAGGCACCGCCCTAATATGATTTTTTTTTTGAGACAAGAGTCTCACTATGTAGCCCTCAGTAGAGTGTTGTGGCATCACAGCTCAGAGCAACCTCAAACTCTTGGGCTTAAGTGCATCTCTTGCCTTATCCTCCCAAGTAGCTGAAACTATAGGCACCCAAAAATAGCCTGGCTATTTTTTTGTTGTAGTTATCATTATTGTTTAGTCAGGCTAGGCTGGGTTCAAACCTGCCAGCCTCGGGGTATGTAGCCAGCACCTTAACCACTATGATACAGGCGCCCAGCCCTAATAGAATTTTTATTATTCTTTTATTTTTATTGAGATAGCTTGTTGCCCAAGCTAGAGTGCCCCGGTGTCAGCCTACCTCAGAGCAACCTCAAATTCCTGGGTTCAAGTGATCTTCCTGCTTCAGCCTCCTGAGTAGCTGGTACTAGAGATGCCTGACACAATTCCCAGCTAATTTTTCTATTTTTATTTTATTATTTATTTATTATTTTTTTTTTTGTAGAGACAGGGTCTCACTTTATCGCCCTCGGTGGAGTGCCGTGGCGTCACGCAGCTTGCAGCTATCTCCAACTCCTGGGTTTAGGTGATTCTCTTACCTCAGCCTCCTGAGTAGCAGGGACTACAGGTGCCTGACACAACGACCAGCTATTTTTCTGTTTTTTGCAGTTTGGTTGAGGCCAGGTTTGAACTTGCCACCTTCGGTATATGGGGCCGGTGCCCGACTCGATGAGCCACAGGCGCCACCCACTGTTTTTTTTTTTTTTTGAGACAGAACCTCAAGCTGTCACCCTGGATAGAGTGCCATGGCATCACAGCTTACAGCAACCTCTAATTCCTGGGCTCAAGGGAGTCTCCTGCCTCTGCCTCCCAAGTAGCTGGGACTACAGGCACCCGCCAAAACACCCAGCCATTTTTTGGTTGCAGCCGTCATTGTTGTTTGGTGGGCCCGGGCTGGATTCGAACCCACCAACTCAGGTGTACGTGGCTGGCGCCTTAGCCCACCCGTTGAGCCACAGGTGCTGAGCCACTGTTTTTATTTTTTATTGAGAGAGTTTCAAGCTGTTGCCCTATGGTGAGTGCTGTGGTGTCATAGCTCACAACACCTCAATCTCTTGGGCTCAAGCAATCCTCTTGCCTTAGTTTTTCTATTTTTTTTTTTTAGTAGAGACGGGGTCTTGCTTTTGCTCAGGCTGGTCATAAACTCCTGAGATAAAGTATTGTTACACTTTTAACTAAATTATTTTATGAGTCTAAAACTGATTGATTAAGAAACACAATTTTTGGCGCCTGTGGCTCAACGGGCTAAGGCACCAGCACGTACACCTGAGCTGGCGGGTTTGAATCCAGCCCGGGCCTGCCAAACAATGACGGCTGCAACCAAAAAAATGGCCGGGCGTTGTGGTGGGCGCCTGTAGTCCCAGCTACTTGGGAGGTGGAGGCAGGAGACTCGAGACTCGCTTGAGCCCAGGAATTAGAGGTTACTGTGAGCTGTGATGCTACAGCACTCTACCCAGGGTGACAGCTTGAGGCTCTGTGTCAAAACAACAACAACAACAACACAGAATTATTACATAACTAAAGGGGAACTGGCTTGGTACCTGCGGCACAGTGGTTACAGTGCCAGCCACGTACTGAAGCTGGCAGGTTCGTTAAACAACAACACCTGCAATGACAAAAAATACCCGGGTGTTGTGGCGGGTGTCTGTAGTCCCAGCTACTTGGGAGGCTGAGGCAAGAGTTAAAAAGCCCAAGAGTTTCAGGTTGCTGTGAGATGTGACGCCACAGCACCCTACCGAGGGTGACATAATGAGACTCTTGTCTCAAAAAAAAGGGGGTGGGAGGGATGGAACTACTTTCAACTTTCATTTTCACATCACATAACTTTTCAGAAATAATCCTAAATTAGAAACTGAAGGAGAATTGTATTGTCAACCTAGAGTGTCAGTTGACCTTCACTATTTTCTCCTGCAGATTATCCTAACAATGAAAATGAATACTGCTACTGAACAGACAGATGCCAAGGCCAGAACAGACCAGACAAGGTTGCAAGCACAGGAGGCTGGCAATGTACAAGACCTATAGTTAATTCAAGGGAGCACCTGTCATGTAACGCACAGCACCATTAAGATCTCGCTGGAAAGGTCTTACCTACTCTGTGAGATTACTTAGTGCTTATTCAGGCAAAGGAGGAAGGCTTCCCTGGCCAGAATTTACT
The DNA here is from genome assembly GCA_963574655.1 of Perodicticus potto. Classification (NCBI taxonomy): domain Eukaryota; kingdom Metazoa; phylum Chordata; class Mammalia; order Primates; family Lorisidae; genus Perodicticus; species Perodicticus potto. The sequence goes on along the minus strand of CAUYRH010016204.1, from coordinate 6,877 downwards.
GTTTTTGAGACAGAGGCTCAGTATGTTGCCTTCGGTACACTGTGGTGCCCCAAGTAGCTGGGACAACAGGTGCCTGCCACAACACCTGGGTATTTTTTGTTGTTGCAGGTGTCATTTGTTGTTTAGCAGGCCCGGGCCGGTTTGAATCCGCCTGCCTCAGTGTATGTGGCCAGCGCCCTAACCACTGAGATACCGTGCTGAGTCACAATTTTCTCCATCAACCCAAAGGCACTACCGAAGAGAGATGGATTGGAAGTTAAGAGGTTCCTACTTGGAAAAGGAAATGGTCTGGACAGGTTGTGGAGTCTAGTTATATTGCATATCTTTTTATCCTTCTGTGAGAATGAGGAAACAGGGGTAGGGAAGGGGCAGGAAAGGGAGTGAGAATTCACAATGGGGGACAGTGTGACATGACAAGGTCAGAGAGAGCAGGTTGGAGCAAGAGGTGCTCCTTAGGGCAGCACAAGCAAGAAGGGCCAGGCTGTGAGCTTCCTACTGGCAGGGACCATGCTGTTTTTATATATGCATCTCCAGCTACAGGCTGGGCACAAATTAGATACTCAGGTCTGCTGACCTCAAGAAGTTTCTACTGGGCCAAACCTATGATTATCTAGTACATCAATTCCTCCTTCTCTCCTGCAAAAACCATTGTGAAGGGCATGCCATGGTGTGCCATAATGTTAGACGTCTGTTTCTGTACCTTCCATTTGAATTTCAATTTCTAAAGCAGGAGTTTACTTGTTGGTGCTACAGTGAATGCATCCTTTTATGACTTTTCTCCACTTATTGGTTTCCGACACTTATGTTGCACAGCAAAGATGACCATGCTTTCAGCTAATGTCTGTTTGATGTATTAATTCAACTCTGGGTAAGTTGTGAATGAGGAGAGAGTTGAGGCAACTGACAGCAGGGCTGGGCTGGGTGACCACAGACGAACAGCCACAGCTGCCCACCTCAGAGCTGCTCACTCCCACTGGTGTCCTCCGGCTCCAAGTGCTTCCCCAAACTGGCCCTTTACAAGGAAGCCTGTCCCGACACCGTGTCTAACCCTGCAAACTCCTACAAGTACCACTGACCACCTGCACCCCCTTCCAGCTCTTTTGTGTGTGTGTGTGTGTGTGTGTGGAGAGTCTCACTTTGTTGCTCTTGGTAGAGTGCAGTGGTATCAGCATAGCTCACAGCAACATCAAACTCCTGGGCTCAACGATCTTTTCGCCTCAGCCTCCTGATTAGCTGGGACTACAGGCAGCTGCCGTGCTGCCTGGCTATTTTTTCTGTTTCCAGTAGAGACAGGGTCTTGTTCTTGCTCAGGCTGGAACTCTTGAGCTCAAGCGATATTCCTACTTCAGTCTCCCAGAGTGCTAGGACTATAGGCCTGAACTACTGCTACCAGCCTCTTCCCCTTCTCAATAGCATTCACATTCTGACACACGATGTAACTTGTTTACTCTCACACCCCCACCCCAAGCCTGGATGTGACTCCTCAAAGGAAGGAATCTTGTTCCCTATTCGCAGCACCAAGAAGAGCACCTGGCGTAACATGTGCTTAGTATGTTCCTGATGAAGGAAAGAAACAGTAAAAAAAAGAGAGAAGACATAAACTTATTCCAAAAGCCTGACCAGAATGTTTTGCTATTTTTGAGACACAGTCTCACTTTGTCACCCTTTGTGGAGTGCCGTGTCATCACAGCTCACAGCAACCTCCAACTCCTGGGCGTAAGTGATTCTCTTCCCTCAGCCTCCCAAGTAGCTGGGACTACAGGCGCCCCCCACAATGCCTGGCTATTTTTAGAGACATGGTCTCGCTCTAGCTCAGAGTTGGCCATGAACTCATGAGCTCAGGCAATCCTCCCGCCTCGGCCTCCCAAAGTGCTGGGATTATAGGTGTGGGCCACAGAAATTCTTTAGAAAAATGGAAGCTAGGTGAAGGAAAACAAAGGCTTCACAGTTTTAAATTCTCACTAAATAACTTCTAGTTGATCTGGGAATAGTGCTCTATGGTCACAGTTTTCAGTCAACTGGCTCACAAAAAGGAAAAGAAAGCCTCCAACAGGCTTTGCTCTTCGAAAAAAAGAAATAAAACATAAATGAAGAGATACTGAGTGTAACAGAGATGAACAAGAGACACTGACTCTCCTGAGTTATAGGAAGTGGATAGTGGGAGGCACTTGGTTCTACCCATGACTCTGGGACCTGGGAAGGCATCTCAACTCCTCTGAGCTTACATGTTCTTTCGCTCTGTGAAAGACATCAACCCAGTGAGGCCTGTGGGCATCCAGGCACAGGTGGACTGGGTGCCCTCCTGCCCTCCACAGCACATCCACAGGGCTGCCCGGGCCTGAAGACAGGGGAGAAGTCTTCCGGTTCTTTTCTGTGCCTCAAAGTTCTTGGCACTAAGTTGGCAACCAAGGAATCAACAAGGAGAACATTTTTGCCACAGTTTGAGAACACTTTGCTTTACCTGTGCTACTTGACACCCTCCACTCGATGCCTCAGGGGACACAAGCTGTCCACAGCTGCCCTGCACACTTAGCAGATTGCCAAGAACATCTGCCTCCTCCTTCCACCCCTGAGGTTCAGCTAGGTTCACAAGCCTTTCGCTACACTGGCAACTCAGGGTTCTCCTGCAAGTTCCCGTAGCACACACTGCGCACCGGCACCTCTCACCTGCCACACCACCTACAAGTGCATTGACCCAATGCATTGACCCTGAAAGATAAAAGAACTGTCTAGGTAAACTACAGTACACCCATGGAATGAAATACTATGCAGAAAATAAAAAAAAAAAAAAAAAAAAAAAACCGGGTGATTATAATGAAGTACCGTTTAAATAAAAAGAAAAAAATAAGAGGAAAGATATGTGGGCATGTATCTGCTTATAGGAAAACATCCTTAGAAGACAACTCACACTAATGGGTGAATTAGGGAGGAAACTCTTCACCGTGCATACCCTCTTGGAACTTCTAGATCGAAGTCCTATGAAGTATTTACCTTTGTTTGGGGACACGGTCTTATCCTGCCACCCTGGCTACATACAGTGCAGGAGCATCATCATAGCTCACTGCAACCTCCAACTCCTGGGAGTAAGTGACCAACCTGACTCAGTCTCTGGAGTAGCTGTGACTATAACTGTGCACTGCCACACCTGGCTTATTTTTCTACTTTTGTAGAAATGAGGTCTCGTTCTTACATAGGCTAGTCTTGAACTCCTGGCCTCAAGAAATCCTTTCCCCTCAGGTTCCCAGAGTTCTAGGACTGTAAGCATGAGCCACCACCCCTAGTGTGAATTACCTATTTCAATCTAAAATAAAAAAAATTACCTGTTTACAAATTATCTTCTTTCTTTTCTTTTCTTTAGAGACAGAGTCTTATATTGTCGCCCTTGGTAGATATAATATAATATTGTCGCCCTGTGGCATCATAGCTCACAGCAACCTCCAGCTCTTGGGCTTGGGCAATTGTCTAGCCTCATCCTCCGGAGTAGCTGGGACTACAGGCGCCTGTCACAACACCCGGCTATTTTTTTGTTTTAGTTTGGCTGGGGCTGGGTTCGAACCCACCACCCTTGGTATATGGAGCTGGCACCTTACTCACTGAGCCACAGGTGCTGCCCCAAAATAATCTTCTTAATTAGACTAAATTCTTCATGGGCAAGAACAAAGTCTTTTTTGTCCAGTGCACCCATCTTAGTGACAGTAATGCAAGGCTCATTGTGCATAACTCAGCAGTTAGGGTGCTGGCCACATGCACGTGGGGAACCCGGCCAGGGCCTGCTAAACAACAATGACAAAAATAACAACAACAACAAAAAAACCAGCCAGGTGTTGTGGCAGGAGCCTGTAGTCCCAGCTATGGGAGGCTGAGGCAACAGAATCTCTAAGGCCAAGAGTTTGAGGTTGCTGAGAGCCGTGACGCCATGGCACTCCACTGAGGGCCACACAATGAGACTCTGTCTCAAAAAACCAAAACAAAACAAAACAAAGTAATCAATAAACGTTTGCTGAATTGAACTATACCAAGTTTTTAAAAAGAATCATTCTTTTGGGTGGCACCTGTGGCTCAAAGGAGTAGGGCACCGGCCCCATACGCCGGAGATGGTGGGTTCAAACCCAGCCCCGGCCAAAAACTGCAAAAAAACCCCCCAAAACCAAAAAAACAAAAAGAATCATTCTTTTCATGCTCCTACACACCAATTCTATGGGATTTCCTACATTTCCAATCTCTAGCTCTGAAATGGAAGCTACCTTTGAATGGGGTTCCCAGACTGCCTTCTCAAGACTGGTTTCACTCAGGAAAAGTGAGAGGAATACCCTCTCAGGAACTTCCAAGACTGGTCAAGCACGGCTCGGGCACCACAGCTCCCGCCAGGAATCCCAGCTCTTAGGGAGGAATGCTTGAGGCCAGAGTTCTAAGACTATCCTGGGCAACATAGTGAGAACTCAACTTTTAAAAAAAAATGTACACAGCTATGATTTAATAATAAAAACAATAAAAAAAAAGTACTGACCAGGAAATGTGACAGAATGGAAAGACAAGGTCTAGCCCATCTTAGCGCCTCCCCGACCCCTTTCCGGTCACTCTCTCAACCTCTCTGTACCTCAGACGAATCTATGAAATCAGATCCACCCTGCTCTAAACTGCAGAGACATGACCAAGAGATCAGTGCTGACAATATCAGACTCTTAGACAACCCCAAAATGTCCTCTGGGAATTTTTTTTTTTTTTTTTTTAGTAAGACCTTTCAAGAAAACCAAGAATTCTGATAACACATAAATACATCAACATACTAGAAAGCGAAGGAATATGGTAGTGGTATGATGTAGAGTCCTGCTTCTTTCCTCTTTTTCTTTCTTCCCCATCTGGAACCAGGTGAAATACAAAGTACATAAAGGAATATTTAAGGATGAAAAGGGGGACAACAAACAAACAGATAAAAGCTAACAATATTATTGGGGTTTTTCTCAACAGTTCAGATTTCAGTGGTTTTGATTAAATTCGTCCCCTTTGAGGTTCTCCAGGCCAGCTGATTAGAACAGTGACTCCTGAATCACCTGGAGGCTTCCTAATATAATACATTAGCCCAACACCTGGGCACTTTGATTCAACAAATGAGCAAGGCATGGTCCATAGCCATAAGGAGCTTATCGTCTAGCACATAACTAATGAGAAACGGAAAATGTATTGAAAAGAGGCATGAAACACATGAAAATTAAAAGAAGGGAGAATCTTTTTTTTTTTTTTAAAGAGACAGAGTCTCACTTTGTCACCCTTGGTAGAGTGCCATGACATCACAGCTCACAGCAACCTCCAGCTCTTGGACTTAGGTGATTCTCTTGCCTCAGCCTCCCGAGTAGCTGGGACTACAGGCATCTGCCACAACACCAGACTACCTTTTTCTTGTTGCAGTTTGGTCAGGGCAGGGTTTGAACCTGCCACCCTTGGCACACGGCCGGGCGCCCCACTCACTGAGGCACAGGTGCCCCCCCAGGGAGAAATTAAATCTGATGCACAGTGGGAAGTAGAGCAGGAGAGAGAAGAGGACTGACGCAGGCGAAGAAGTGTCAATGGAGGAGGTAGCACCTGAGTGAGCCTCAGGGTATGGCAGAATAAAGACATGCAAGGGGTGGGGGAGCAATGTTCAGGGCAAATGGGAGGAAGGGCAACACTCCACACTCTCCGGCCACAGGAGGCATGACTTCTAAACACCCCCAACTCTCTCTTTAATAAGCTATTTCTGGAGAAAGGCCAGGCACCACTATACCATCTAACAGGTGAAAAATGGGCAGATAACTAGGCTTTTTTGTGTGAAGCAGTTTCTTTTCTAAAGTGTTATTTCTTGTACAATCAATATAGCCTCAAACCATTTCTTAGGAATACAGTCAAGAGGTACAGTGACTCTGATTAATACTATTAACTATTAATATTAATGTCATTTGATAGACTTAACATATAATTCATACAGCTTAGCCATATGTACTCTGTGTAAAGCAATGAATATCTAAATAAGTTCTCCAGAAGCTATTCCATTGCATTTGGATTGTGGGTTAATTTCTGGACATACTATGAAAGTATTTTGGGGAACCACCCCGATACAGAACAACTTATTTTATATATAAAACACAGTTTTGTTTTTTTTTTTGTAGAGACAGAGTCTCACCCTATCACCCTCAGTAGAGTGCTGTGGCATCATAGCACACAGCAACCTCCAACTCCTGGGCTTAGGTGATTCTCTTGCCTCAGCCTCCCAAGTAGCTGGGACTACTGGGGCCTGCCACAACGCCAGCCTATAAAACACAAGTTTTAATAAACTTATCAACACCTAAGAGCCAGAGAGGCTTGCTACTGAAAACTCTTTACTAGCAGCCCTTTCCTGATGCAGTGTTTACATTAAGAGCTTGCAGTGGCTCGGCGCCTGTGGCTCAATGGGCTAAGGTGCCAGCCACGTACACCTGAGCTGGCGGGTTCGAATCCAGCCCGGGCCCGCCAAACAACAATGACGGCTGCAACCAAAACGGCCGGGCATTTGTGGAGGGCTCCTGCAGTCCCAGCTACTTGGGAGGCGGAGGCAGGAGACTCGCTTGAGCCCAGGAATTGGAGGTTCATCTTGAATTAAATTCTGATCAAACCCTTCTGTCGAATACAAACATGTAGGCACATACCTCCTCCAGATGTCCTGAAGAAAGTGGATCATCGTCATAATCAGGGAATTGACAACCTGCTTTGCAACTGCAAAAATTATTAATTTCTTCCTCACATTGTGCCGTTATTTTACAATTTGCTTCTGAGCTTTCTAGATTTATTTCCAGAGATTCATTCATGTTACATTCCAAACACTGATTTTGCTTTCCTACTGGAAGAATTCCAGTTGATTCCTCTT
>CAUYRH010016203.1:0-31925 GCA_963574655.1 Perodicticus potto | reverse complement strand
AATTGCAGAATTTCATATTTTTTATGGCTCAATAATACCTCATTATGTGTGGTATATATACATACACATTTTATTTGTCCATTTATCCACTGATAAACACTTAGGATATTTACACATCTTAACTATTGTCAATAATGATTCACAGAATATGAGAGTGCAGGTATCTCTTTGAGATAGTGATTTTATAAAATTTTAATATTCAATACATAAGGAACTCACACAGCTGAATAGCCAAAAACAACCCCATAGAACTCAATTAAAAGTGGCAAAGGAGGCTCGGCGCCTGTGGCTCAATGGGCTAAGGCACCAGCCATGTACACCTGAGCTGGCAGGTTCGAATCCAGCCCGGGCCCGCCAAACAACAATGATGGCTGCAAGCAAAAAATGGCCGGGCGTTGTGGTGGGCGCCTATAGTCCCAGCTCCTTGGGAGGTGGGGGCAATAGACTCGCTTGAGCCCAGGAATTGGAGGGTGCTGTGAGCTGTGATGCCAGAGCACTCTACCCAGGGTGACAGCTTGAGGCTCTGTCTCAAAAAAAAAAAAAAAAAAGTGGCAAAGGAGTAAACAGTTAAATCGATACTTTTCCAAAGAAGATATACAAATGAACAATACATATTATATAAAAAGGAGCTCAACATTGAAAATCACCAGGGAAATACAAATTCAAATCACACAAGATATTGCCTCACACAGTGACAATTGTCAAGAAGTCAAGATAACAAGAAATTATTGACAATATGCAGAAAAGGAAACCCCCATACATTGTTGCTGGAAAAGTAAATTGGTACAGTCATCATGGAAGACAGTATGGAGGATTTTTTTTTTTTTTTTTTTTTTGCAGTTTTTGGCCAGGGCTGGGTTTGAACCCACCACCTCCGGTATATGGGGCCAGTGCCCTACTCCTTTGAGCCACCTGCGCCGCCCGGAGATTTTTTTTTAAGTAAAAATAGAACTACTGTATGATCCAGCAATGCCAGTTCTGGATGTCCAGGGTGACCCTGAAGTTCATGTGCAATTCACCAGAGTTGTACATGAACTTTAAGGACACCCTGTATATCCACAGACAGTGAGATCAGACAGAATTCTATTTATGTTCAAGTCCCATTTTCTCCAATCCCGGCTCCCTAGCCTTTGAATCACTTTGGGGAAGCTGAAGTCTTCTTTCTATTGGCAATGCTTTAGGAGTGCTGAATTTTCATGCCAAGGGTGCTGTCTTTGCCTCTTTCCTGAGATCTCAAAATGGTACCTGGGCTCCTCAGCTCTTAGTGTATCACAGCCTTCTTACACTTAGGAGCACTAGTCATCTCTTCAGCTTTGTGTTAAAGGACATTTTAAACAGAAAAATTGTCAACATAAGCCACCCAAATGCAAAAGATGCAGCAGTAAATAGATTGTAGGAAGCAACTATATTACAGCATTCTTGAACACTGAAACAAGAAGGTTGGGCACTGTTTAGGATTCATGCTTCTCCATTCCTTTAATGCTTCACTAAGAATAATGTGTTCCACCTCTATTTGGGTTGATACAAATGCTGCAAAATCTCCACTTTTTTAATGGCTGAATAGTATTCCATGGTATACATATACCATAGCTTGCCAATCCATTCCTGGGTTGAGGGGCATTCAGGTTGTTTCCAAATTTTAGCAATTGTAAATTGAGCTGTGATAAACAGTCTAGTACAAGTGTCTCTATAATAAAAGGGTTTTTTTTTTCCTTCCGGATAGAAGCCCGGTAATGGGATTGCAGGATCAAACAGGAGGTCTACATTGAGTTATTTGAGGTTTCTCCATACTTCCTTCAAAAAAGGTTGTATCAGTTTGCAGTCCCACCAGCAGTGTAAAAGTGTTCCTTTCTCTCCACATCCATGCCAGCATCTGCAGTTTTGAGATTTTGTGATATGGGCCATTCTTTTTGGGGTTAGATGATATCTCAGGATGGTTTTAATTTGCATTTCTCTAATAATTAGGGATGATGAGCATTTTTTCATGTTTGCTAGCCATTCATCTGTCTTCTTTAGAGGAGGTTCTGTTCATCTCTCTTCCCCATTGATGTATGGTATTGTTGGCTTTTTTTACGTGGGTTAATTTAAGTTCTCTATAGATTGTAGTTATTTAGCTTTTGTCTGATTCAAAATATGCAAATATCCTTTTCCATTGGGTAGGCTGTCTACTTGCTTTGCTTGTTGTCTTCTTAGCTGTACAGAAGCTTTTCAATTTAATTAAATTCCATTTGTTTATTTTTGTTGTTGTTGCAATTGCCATGGCAGTCTTCTTCATAACGTCTTTCCCCAGGCCGATATCTTCCAGTGTTTTTCCTGTGCTTTCTTTGAGGATTTTTATCATTTTATGACTTAAATTTAAGTCCTTTATCCATCTTTAATCAAATTTTGTGAGTGGAGAAAGGTGCAGGTCCAGTTTCAGTCTTTTTCATGTGGATATCCAGTTCTCCCACTACCATTTATTGAATAGGGAGTCTTTCCCCCAGTGAACATTCTTGTTTGGTTTATCGAAGATTAGATAGTTGTAAGTTGTTGGCTTCATTTCCTGGTTTTCTATTCAATTCCAAATGTCTATGTCTCTTTTTTTGTGCCAGTACTATGTTGTCTTGACCACTATGGCCTTGTAGTACAACCTAAAATCTGGGATGGTGATGCCCCAGGCTTTGTTTCTATTACTAAGAACTGCCTTAGCTATATGGGGTTTTTCCTGGTTCCATACAAAATGCAGAATCATTTTTTCCAAGTCTTGAAAATAGGATGTTGGCATTTTAATAGGCATGGCATTGAATCGGTAGATTGCTCCGGGAAGTATAGACATTTTAACAATGTGAGGTCAGTAGCTTTTAAATAGGCCACAGTAGTACAGAAAGGGACTCTGGATTCTGGAGAACTTAAAAAGATACAGAGGTCTTACCCAGTCCTCACTGTTCCAAAACTTTATTTTCTCGATATAAACCTGCTGGTACATCCAGTGGGTTTCTGAGGAGATACTCTGTTTGAAAATACTGAGAATTGTCTCCTAAAGACTAATTACTTAGAAGTGGAGTGTCTTGGGGCAGGACCTGAGAATGACCAGATGTGCTCGGTATTGACATCAGGACTTCTTTAAGATGTCTTCAGTTGGTTTGGAGGAGTAAAATGAAAGAGAAGTTAGGATGAAGATTTGAGAGGGTACAGAGAGCACAGAGAGGGAAGATGAACTTGCTGGCCCCCTCTCCCTCCGCTCCCACCACCATTTTCCCCCTGCATTGCACTGAGACATTTCTCTCCACTAACCTTAACTGCCCTCCCTCCACGCTGTGAGACACTGCTGTCCTTCAGGTGCAGTCTCTGGTTCCCCAGGGGCCATATGCCTGACATTCACAAGGTGTCGAGACATTATTCCTAACCCATACAACCATTCTGTGCAAATTCAAATGCAAAGGCAGAAAGTATAAATTTTCATTTTATACTTGTGAGACCCAGTATAAAATGAAAATCAGGGAACTGGACCCTTGTTCAAAAAGCAAGGAAAAAAGTCAATGAACGTACTCAAATATTAAAAAAGCCAATGAAGGTACTGAAATATAATATTTAGCAAGTAATAGTGATCCATGAGTAACAATATAAACCTACAAGTGGCAAAAGGTCTATTTTGGGTATCATCATTTTATATAATATAATAAACAATAATATTTTAATAATGTGGTGTCTTGATCATGATACTTTTCTGGCTCACTTTTTTAAAAATTTGTTTGTCAGGTCATCAAAATTTAGCAACTTAAACAATTTAATTTTCAATTAATGCAATTACAGTAACATCAATTGCTCTTGGCAAGCACACCAAGGCAAATAATTTTTGATAATTTTAAATTTTGAGAAAGATCTTTTTACTGACATAACTGTTACTAATACTATTAAGAGTATTTATGAAAAATCAGGAAAAATTTCTGATACATTATTTCAAAATATAAATGCTAGTACTTCTAGAACTAATGACTGTCATCAAGCAATTTTTATAAAAATGTTAACTCTTTACCTTATTTAATTGTATGTAAATTGTACGATTTTAAATGCAAATTTATACAATGGCATTTTAATGCTTCCTTGGACATTTCCCGTAGTTTGTGGAAGTGGAACAAGAAACAAAATGGCTTCATAGTTTGTGTATAATTCAAAACACTTATTCATGCATTGTTGCTATACCACTGCAACGTCAATCAATGAAAAGTTAATTTAAAACTGTCTCCTTCATTTATAACTGGTTAATCTGAAACTTCATATAAAAATACTGTTCTTTTTCATTGAATGGAACAATAGTTCATCTTAATTTCTAAGCCTGTGGATATTTGGTAACATTTTAGCAGTTTTCAACACTAAATAGTCTAAACTCATTGAAAACTCTAATAATTCCTTGATAGGCTTTATTGCAATGTCTATTTTGCATCTTTATTTTATAATAAAAGTGCAATTTTGTAGCTAACAAAGTTTACTGCCTGAGCATTGGCAGTTTCTGATTGGAGTTCAGGCCAAAGAGTTAACATGTGAGCAGATGCTCTGGGAGAGACTGTGGAGACTGATGGGGAGACACCTCCCACTGATGTTCAAATACAGCTCCTCCTTTCTCTGGGCTATGGCCACAGTTTCATCACCCTTGCTTCTGCTGCTGCCCCTGCCAGAACCAACACGAATGTATGCCCATAGTTTAGCCCTGATTGTCCTGTCAACGTCTCACAGTGCCCCAGACTGTGTGAAGCACATGCGTGTACTGAGCAGCCAGACCAGTTGCTGGGTGTGCCTGTGGACCTGACTGTCTGGTACAGACACTGATGCCTGATGTATTTCCTCTGCTCAGGCATGTGCTCCAGTGTGCCATTGGGCTTCACTTACAAAACACAAATGCAAAGATAAAATTATAAGAATTTCAAGATGGTGACAGCAAGGCATTAAACCAAGCATGGTCCCCATTTAGGGAACTGGGACTTGTGTGACTGCCCAGGCCAAATGCCCATCTGAAGGGTTGCCGCTTTAGAAAAGCCACCACATAATTTAATCATTCAAACCTGGGTCCTTTTGAAAATGCAGGATACAAAATTAATAATCATATAGGGCAAGAGGGCCCATCCAGAACAGTTTGGGACATCTGGTCTCACTGCTGGCCAAACACAGGAGACTCACAGTTCCACGACTACTCATTGTGCACTCTACTTGTGCTGCAGAACAGCCACCATGCACATTTGTGAACACATCTAGGGGCACCAACAGTAGAAATTAAACTATGATATCTCATCTAATTCCATCTATCTCCCTCTCGTATGCTCTTATCTGTATTTGCAAACATTCACAGTCTTAAAGAACTGAAAACCTTGTTGCCCCTATATTTGACCTCTCTTGGCCTCATACCCATCCTCCCCAGCGTGGACCCCAGAATCCTTACCCTAGTCAGCTCAAGTCTTTAACTGCCTTGAATTGCATCTTTCCATTTCACATGCCCAGGAAAATCACCGCTCCTGGAATCACAACTCCAAGCACTGTCTCTATTTATCTGGCTGGGTTGACAAGGATTCAAGATAAATGTCCACAATTATGTCACTGTGAATCCATGGCTTTCAATCTCAACCAAGCGTCACTCAAGACTTCTTGAACTCACCATTTACCTGAGCACTCTGAAACATCTTACTGCAGATCTATGAGCTGTAGGACTGCTTGGGTTGAGGAGGAATTTTGTGCCTTGACTCCTCAGGTGAATGTTGTTTCTGTGTAGTTTTTTTCTTCACTTTTAGTTAAAATCTGTGTCCCAGAGATCAGTTCTCAATACTTGGCTTTCTCTGTGGTTTGCTTGTTATAGCCCTGTCCAGTCTCCTTCCAGGGCTGCTGGTCTCAGAAATGTGGGGGAAATTCCGCCTCTAAGGTCCTGATACCCCTGCTGTGAGGTTAGAGCAAGACAAAGTTTGAATCCCATATCAAGTCGTGTGGTCCCTCCTTCTCTAAGTGTATAGGTGTACGCTATGCTCTCACAAGGGGTTTCAAATGAGGTAGTAACCATCCTTACTATGGCACACCCGTGTAGCAGACCTTGCTTGATTGTTTGCAGGTAGAGGGAATCTCATACTGTGGTTCTGCCTTTGAGAAGAGGGTATTCGTGATATCTGTCTTGTTCCTGTTGATGCCAAAGAGAAGTCCTGCTCTCTGCTCTGTACAGATTAACAGTTATCAACCACACTTTGGCTTTTCAAGGAAACGGAATACTGGAGGGAACAAGTGGTGAGCTGGGGGCTGGGTTTGAGATTTAGCACCTCAAAAAGATATTTCTTCCCTAGTTACCTTGGATTGCTTATCCCTCAAGCATCCTTGGAGTGTGGTGAGCTGCCTCAGGGTTAGGAAGAAATGCTCATTTTTGTTATTAGCTGTCTCTTCCAAAAAAGGCCACATCCTGAGGGTAATGGCACTTCTCTCTGCCTTTTCTCAAGTCCTGAAGCCCTACTTTCCCATATCTGCTTCCCAGATCCCAGCCCCACAACAGCCCTGAGCTGGCCAGGCTGACCTGCTGTGCCAACCTTCGGCTGAGAAAGGATCCTACAGGGTGTTGGCAAGTGAAGCAATGCAACTTACCCCCAGAAGCAAAGCTCTCATTTTCTTGGAATCTGCATCAGGAACAGGACTAAGAAACCATTGAAAGTTCCCATGCCAAACTGTCTTTAACCTCTGCTTTCCAGAAGCAAGAGCATCTTCTCAGGATCTCTGGAGGGCCTTAGGGCTCACCTCTGAGTCTGGGATGCGAGACTGTCCCTTCAGAGGCCCTTGGCAAGACTGTGGCAGAGAAATGCATTATGCTAGATTTCTGAGGGTCTCTAAACTCTGCTACCCACAGACAATGACTCTGAACTCCCAGTGATGCTAGAATCTCCTCTTCATTACCTAATGACGCCACAAAGAGCCTTTTCAAATTTGACCAAGAATAAGTGGGACTGTCACCAAAGGTTGGTAATTCATAGGGCTCTCCCTGCCAAAGGGTCACTTGTGGAATGCCTTCCAGTCTTACCTGAGCTCCATTTTTTCTTCTGAAAGGCCTGGAAATAAAGGGAAAGATGGGATAAAGGAAGGTTTCTAAGACTACCCAAGGGAGGGGGCCAGTAATGAGGTGTTGTCTTCTCTCCATCTCAGGGCCTAGACAGTTCTTCTACAGTACAAGAGTTGTAAATGGCAAAATTCTACCAAGCTGAAAGAAATGTTTAACTAAGAATTACAGGTGGGGGCGGCGCCTGTGGCTCATCGAGTAGGGCACCCGCCCCATATACCGAAGTTGGCAGGTTCAAACCCCGCCTCGCTGGCAAAACAGAAAAATAGCCAGGCGTTGTGGCGGGCACCTGTAGTCCCAGCTACTTGGGAGGCTGAAGCAAGAGACTCGCCTAAGCCCAGGAGTTGGAGGTAGCTGGGAGCTGTGTGATGCCATGGCACTCTACCAAGGACAAGAAAGTGAGACTCTGTCTTTACAAAAAAAAAGAATTACAGATGGGATAGGGCATCCATGCTGACAAGTCTGGCAGAAAGCCCTCTTTTGAAATACACAGTTATTTAAAACAACAATAAGGATTTTATTTTATTTATCAATTATAGGACTTTAATAATATGCTTTTTTTTCTCCCATTCAATTTCTTTGTTTCTTCTCCAGGGGGTAAATATTGAAACCTTCCATAACTGAGTACTAGGGACGTAATCATATCTCTATCCTCCTAGTTTCATACGTTGAAGTTCTAACCTCCAGTGGATGGTATGTGGAGGTAGGGCCTTTGGGGGTAATTAGGTTTAGATGAGGTCATGAGGGTGGGGCCCTCATGATGGGATTAGTGCCCTTCTAACAGAAGATACCAGACAGCTTGCTCATATTCTCATCCTTTGCCATGTGAAGACACAGAGGGAAGGCAGCCTTCTGAAAGTCAAGAAAAAAGCCCTTGCCAGAACCCAACAACACTGGCAGACCTGACTGTAGACTTGTAAACTCTCAAACTGTGAGAAAATGTTCTTTGTTTAAGCCACTCAGTCAATGATATTTTGTTATAGCAGCCCAAGCAGACCAAGACAGTGGGCATGGATAGAGAGAGGACAATTTAGCACAGGTATATATAAGTTGTGTGTAGGAGAGCAAAACATTAGAAAAAGAGTTAATAATGGAAGTATGAATTAAGAGAAAATTGAAAGCACAAAAGCTAGTTAGGAGCTGCATATTCTGTTTAGTTTTTTCTGAGATTTTAAAGAATGACACTATGCCAAATTATTCATCTTGGCTACAATCAAAATTACTTGATAAGTTTTGAAAAAATCTACAGAAACCTGTGCTCCACCCAGACCACTGAAGGAGCACCAGAAAGGGAGCCCAAGTGTGGGTAGGTTTAAATGTCCCCAAGGTGCAAGCCACCTGGCCCCTGTCCAGAATGCAAGGGTGACCACTGGAGGGTGGCCTGTCCCCAGAGGCGAAGGCCTCCTGGATCAGGGACCCCATCGGAGCCCAAACTGGACTGAGAGTGCCCAGGGCAAATTCTCATGGCTCCAGCTTGTGTCATCACCCCTCAAGAGCCCCAGGTTTGCCTTATAGCGGAGCGCCAGGAGAGAAAATTTCTTTTGGACACTGGGGCAATTTTTTCTGTACTTCTCTCCAATCCTGGGTTACTGTCTAAGCTTAACCTCCGTGATGTTCTCCTGAACTTAAAGTGTGTTTTTCCCTGGTTTACTGTATTTAAGCTTAATCTCCATGACGTCCTCCTGACTTCACAGTAGGTTTTGCCCTGGGTTACTGTCTTTAAGCTTAACCTCCGTGATGTCCTCCTGAACTTAAAGTGTGTTTTTCCCTGGTTTACCGTATTTAAGCTTAACCTCCGTGAAGTCCTCCTGAAGTCACAGTGGTCTTCCCTTGGTTACCGACTTTTAACTTAACCTCAGTGACGTCTTCCTGACGTCACATTGGGTGTTGCCATGGGTTAACATCTTTAAGATTAACCTCGGTGACGTCCTTTTATTGTCACAATGGGGTTTTCCCTTTGTTACCATCTTTTAGTTAGCCACAGTAACGTTCTTTTGATGTCACAATGGTTTTTTCCCATGGATACCGCTTTAAGCCTGGGTTAACATCTTTAAGATTAACCTCTGTGACATAATGTTGATGTCACAATGGGTTTTTCCCTTGGTTACTGTCTTTTATCTTAGCCTCAGCGATGTTCTTTTGATGTCACTGTGAGTTTTTCCCTGGTTTAACATCTTTAAGCTTAACCTCCGTGACATCTTCCTGAGTTCACGGTGGGTTTTTCCCTGGTTTACGGTCTGTAAGCATAACCTAGGTGACATCCTCCTGATGGCACAGTACTTTTTGCCATGGTTTACTGTCTTTACTCTTAAATTCCATGACGTCCTCCTGAAGTCACAGTGGGTTTTGCCCTGGGTTACCCTCTTTATGCTTAACCTCAGTGATGTCCTTTTGTCGTCACACTGGGTTTTTCCTTTGGTTACTGTCTTGTAGCTTAGCCTCAGTGACATTTTTACCTTGGTTACCAACTTTAAGCATACTCTCAGTGATGTCCTTCTAACGTCACAGTGGGCACTTTGACTTACCGTCTTTAACTAAACTTTATGATGCCCTCAATACGTCGCAGTCAATTTGCTCTGTGTTACGATCTTTCAACTTAGCCTCAGTGACATCCTCCTTCACTCACATTGCAATTTTCTCAGGGTTACCATGTTCAAGGTTAACCTCAGTGACGTCTGATTGATGTCCGTGATGCCCTCCTGAACTCACCGTGGATTTTTCTCTGGTTTACCCTCTTTAAGCTTAACATTCAGGTTGTCCTCATGACGTCACATTGGGTTTTGCCCTGGGTTGCTGTCTTTAAGCTTAACCTTAGTGACGTCCTCCTGACCTCACAGTACATTTTGCCCTAGGTTACCTTCCTTAAGCTTATCCTCATTGATGTCACCCTGAGTACACAGTAGGTGTTGCCCTGGTTTACCATGTTTAAGCTTAACGTCATTTCAAAGTCATGGTGGGTTATTCCCATGGTTACCAACTTTCATCTTAGCCTCAGTGATGTCCTCCTGACTGCACAGTAGGTTTTTCCCTGGGTTATCGTGTTTAACCTTTACCTCATTGACATCACCCTGATGCCACAGTGGGTATTGCCTTAGGTTACCATCCTTTTTTTTTTTTTTTGTAGAGACAGAGTCTCACTTTATTGCCCTTGGTAGAGTGCTGTGGCATCACACAGCTCATAGCAACCTCCAACTCCTGGGCTTAGGTGATTCTCTTGCCTCAGCCTCCAGAGTAGCTGGGACTACAGGTGCCCGCCACCATGTCCGGCTCTTTTTATGTTTTGCAATTCAGCCGAGGCCAGGTTTGAACCCACTACCTTCAGTACATGGGGCTGGCACCCTACTCGATGAGCCACAGGTGCCATCCTGGGTTACCATCTTTAAGCTTAAACTCAGTGATGTTTTTATGACGTCACAGTTGTATTTTCCGATGGTTATCTTCTTTTATCTTAGCCTCAGTGATGTTCTTTTGACATTGCAGTGGAGTTTTCCCTTGGTTACCGTCTTTCATCTTAATCTCCTTGACGTCCTCCTGACGTCACAGTGGGTTTTGCCCAGGATGACCATCTTTAAGCTTAACCTTCATGAAATCCTCAGAATGTCACAATCGGTTTTGCTATGAGTGATGATCTTTTAGCTGAATCTTGGTGACATCCTCCTAGCCTCACAGTACATTTTCCCCTGGGTCCTTTTGACATCACAGTGGGTTTTTCCCTTGGTTTCTGTCTTTTAGCTTAGCCTCAGTGACGTTTTTGATGCCACAGTTGGTTTTTTACCTTGGTTACTGTCTTTTAGCTTAACATCAGTGACATCTTCCTGACGTCACAGTGGGTTTTGCCCTGGGTTGCCATCTTTAAGCTAAGCCTCAGGGATGTCCCTTTGAAGTAACAGTGGGTTTTTACCTAGGTTAACTTCTTTCATCTTAAAATCCATGATGTTCTCCTGACTTCACAGTGGATTTTGCCGTGGGTTACCATCTTTAAGCTTAACCTCCCCGACATCCTCCTGAAGTCACAATCAGTTATGCCCTGGGTTACTGACTTTTAACGTAACCTCAGTGACATCTTCCTGACATCACATTGGTTGTAGCCCTGGGTTACCATCTTTAAGGTTAACCTCAGTGACATCCCCTTGATGTCACAATGTGTTTTTCCCTTGGTTACCATCTTTAAGCTTACTCTCAGTGACATCCTCCTGACGTCACAGTGAATTTTTCTCTTGGTTAATGTCTTTAAGCATAAACTTTGCAACGTCTTCATGATATCAGAGTCAGTTTTGCCCTGGGTTATGATCCTTCAGGTTAACCTCAGTGACATCCTCCTGATCTCACAGTGCATTTTGTTTACCATCTTTTTGCTTAGCCTCAGTGATGTTATTTTCACGTCACAGTGGGTTTTTCTCTTGGTTACTGTCTTTTAACATAGGCTCACGATGTCCTTTTGACATCACAGTGGGTTTTACTCTGGGTGACCATCTTTAAGCTCAACCTTCCTTAAGTCCTCAGGATGTCAGTCAGTCAGTTTTGTTGTGGGTTACAATCTTTCAGCTTAGTCTCAGTGACATCCGCCTGGCCTCACAGTCCATTTTCCCCTCGGTAAACCAACTTTAACCTTAACCTCTGTGACTTCCTTTTCATGTCACAGTGGGTTTTTTTTTTTCCATAGTTACCGTCTTTTAACTTAACCTCAGTCACATCACCTTGACGTCACATTGCGTATAGCCCTGGGTTACTGTCTTTAAGTTTAACCTTCATGATATCCTCCTGAGGACACAGTGGGTTTGCCCTGGGTTACCGTCTTTAATCTTAACCTCTGTGATGTCCTCCTGACATCATAGTGGGTGTTGACCTGGGTTACTGTCTTTAAGATTAACCTCCGTGATGTCCTCCTGAACTCACAGCGGGTTTTGCCCTGGTTTATTATCTTTAAGCTTAACTTTCGTGATGTCCTCATGACGTCACAGTGGGTTTTGCCCTGGGTTTCTGTCTTTGAGCTTAAACTCAGTGACATCCTGCTGACCTCACAGTATGTTTTTCCCTGGGTTACCATCTTTAAGCTTAACCTTAGTGACATTCTTTTGATGTGACCTTGGGTTTTTCCTGTGGTTACTGTCTTTTAGCTTAATCTCAGTGTTTACCTTCTTTTTATCTTAACCATAGTGAGTCTTGCTGACGTCATATTGGGTTTTGCCCTGTATTACAGTATTAGCTTAACTTCATTCAAGTCACCCTGACTCCATAGTGGATGTTGTCCTGGGTTACCTTCAGTAATCTTAACCTCAGTGAAGCCCTCCTGACATCACAGTGGGTGTTCCCCAGGTTTACCGTCTATATGTTTAACATCAATGAAATCCACCTGACCTCACAGTACCTTTTGCCCTGTGTTACCATCTTTTGACATCACAGTTTTTATCTTACTTACCGTCTTTTAGCTTAACCTCAAGGATGTCTTCCTGACGTCACATTGGGATTATCTTCCAAGTTACGGTCTTTAAGCTTAGCTTCAATGATGTCCACCTGAACTCAGAGTGGGTTTTGCTATGGGTTACCATCTTTAAGCTTAACATCAGTGATGTCCTCCTGATATCACAGATAATTTTTCTCTTGGTTACTGTCTTTACAGTTAGCCTCAGTGACGTCCTTTTGACGTCAATGTGGGTTTTGCAATGGTTTACTATCATTAAACTTAACTTTTGTGACGTCCTCCTGAAGTCACATTGGGGTTTGCCCTGAATTTCTGTCTTTAAGCTTAACCTCCCTGAAATCCTCTTGAACTCACAGTGGGTTTTGCCCTTTGTTACCATCTTTAAGCTTAACCTCATGGACGTCTTTTTGATGTCACAGTGGGTTTTTTCCTTGGTTACTGTCTTTTAGTTTAATCTCAGTGTTGTCCTCTTGGTGTCACATTGTGTTTAGCTCTGAGTTACCATCTTTCATCTCAACTTCAGTGATGTCCTCTTGACATCACAGTGGGTTTTTTCCTGGGTTACCAACATTAAGCTTAACCTCCTGAACTCGCAGTGGGTTTTTCCCTGGTTTACCATCTTTAAGCTTAACTTGAGTGACGTCTTTTTGATATCACATTGGGTTTTTCCATTTGTTACCGTCTGTTAGCTTAGACTCAGTGACATCCTTTTGACGTCAAAGTGAGTTTTGCCCTGCTTTACCATATTTAAGTTTAACCTTTGTGATGTTCTCATGACATCAAAGTGGGTATTTCCTTTGGTTACCATCTTTAAGCTCAAACTCAGTGACGTCCTCCTGACGTCACAGTGGTTGGTGCCCTGGGTTACCATCTTTAAGTTTAACTTCAATGACGTCCTCCTGACATCACAGTTGGTTTTGCCCTGGGTTACCATCTTTAAGCTTAACCTCAGTGACATCCTCCTCACGTCATAGCTGGTGTTACCCTGGGTTACCATCTTTAATCTTCACATCTGTGATGTACTTCTGACGTCACAGTGAATGTTTCCTTGGGTTACCGTCTTTAAGCTTAAACTCAGTGACTTTCTTCTGATGTCACAGTGGATTTACTCCTTCTTTAAAGTCTTTTAGCTTAGCCTCAGTGACGTCCCCCTCACATCACAGTGGGTTTTTCCCTTGGTTTCTGTCTTAAGCCTTAACATCTGTGAGGTCCTCCTGACATCACAGTGGGTGTTGCCCGGGGTTACATTTATTAAACTTAACCTCATTGAGGTCTATTTGACACCACAGTAGGTGTAGACCTGGGTTATATTAATAAGCTTAACCTCATTTACCTCCTCCTGACGTCACAGTGGCTGTTGCCCTGGATGACCATCTTTAACCCTAACCTTAGTGATGTTGAAGACGTCACAGTGGGTTTTCTCCTGGGTTACTGTCTTTAAGCTTAACCTCCGTGCCATCTTCCTGACATCACAGTGGGTGTTGCCTTGGGTTACATTTATTGAACTTAACCTCATTGAGGTCTACGTGACGCCACAGTGGGTGTAGCCCTGGGTTACATTTGTTAAGCTTAACCTCAATGACATCCTCCTGTTGTTATAGTGTGTGTTACCCTGATGACTGTCTTTAACCCTAACCTTAGTGACATCATGATGTCACAGTGGGTTTTCACCTGGATTACCATCTTTAAGCTTAACCCGTACAGTCCTCCTGACCTCACAGTACGTTTTGTCCTGGTTTACCATCTTTAAGCTTAACCTTAGTGACTTCCTTTTGACGTCACAGTGGGTTTTCCCCTTGTTTATCATCTTTTAGCTTAACTTCAGTGATGTATTCCGGCCATCACATGGGTGTTGCCCTGGGTTACCGTCTTTAAGCTTAACCTCCGTGATGTCCTCCTGAACTCACAGTAGCTTGTGCCCTGGGTTACTGTCTTTAAGCTTAACTTCAGTGTTGACTTTATGATGTCACAGTGGGTTTTTCCCTTAGTTTACCGTCTGTTAGCTTACCTTCAGTGACATTGTTTTCATGTCACAGTGAGATTTTCTGTTGTTTACCATCTTTTAGCTTAATCTCAGTGATGCCTTCCTACCGTGACATTGGGTGTTGCCCTTTTTTACCGTCTTTAAGCTTAACCTTTGTAACTTCCTCCTGTTACAACAATGGGTGTTGCCCTGGTTACGATCTTCCTTCTGACATACCAGTGGGTGATGCCCTTGTTCACCATCTTTAAGCTTAATCATAGTGACTTTCTCCTCACATCACAATGGATGTTTCCCTGGGTTACCTTCTTTAAGGTTAAGCTTAGTGACGTACATCTGACATCTTAATGGGTGTTGTCCTGGGTCACCATCTTGCTCATGACATCACAATGGGTGTCACCCTGGGTAACCATCTTCCTCCTGACTTCACAATGTGTCTTGTCTGGGTTACCATCTTTAAGCTTAACATTAGTGACTACTTCTTGTTGTTGTTGTTTTTTTTTTTTAACAAGTGAACAGTTTATTAAGAATTAAGCAAAGGTATGATGTGGTACATTACAACCAAGACAATCAAGAATGGTGTAATAATACTACTGACACAAAAACTTAAATTTCACATCAAATAATCTCAAGCAAAAAGAGAAAGGAATTTCACTATTATAAAGTAATATCTTTCATGCAAAATATTAACTCTTCCCCCCCAAAGTCCAACCTCACAAAAACAAAAAGTATCTGGGAATACTACTATGCTAAAATATTAATCACAGTATAATCATTCATGGGAAAACAGTAATTAAGCAATGAATTAAATGAAATAACAAAGTTCAAACTATCATAAACCCATAGACCACAATGATTTTACAATACAAGCAATTCCAGAAATCTTATAAACAATAAAAAAAGAAGAAATATTTCCATATCATTCTACTTGACTTAATTTCTTAAGACTTATTTCTTTGAGTGCTCATTTTCACCAAGCCTCAAATACACGCTCTGATAACTCTGAATATCTCTATCCAAATGTCACCTGAGAGTGAGCTGCTACCTGAACACCTATTAAAAATACCAACTTCCTTCCCCCTGGCTCAGCATGCTCTGTATATCTTAATTTATTTTATTTTCAAGATTGCTATCCAGGCTGCACATCTGTTGCTCAGTGGTTAGGGCGCTGCCAGCCACATGCTCCAGAGCTGGTGGTTTCAAACCCAGTTCAGGCCTGCTAAACAAACAAAAAAATAGCCAGGCATTGTGGCAGGGGCCGGTAGTCCCAGCTACTAGAGAGGCTGAGGCAAGAGAATCGCCCCAAGAGTTTGAGGCTGCTCTGAGCTATAACGCCACGCTATTCTACTGAGGGTGACAAAGTGAGACTCTGTCTCAGTAAAATTAAAAAAAAAAAAAATTCTATCCAGTAAATTATGTATGTATGTGGTTTAGTCACTGATATTTACTTTCTTCTCTATTGTAAATTCTTTAAAGTCCAAGAGTATATGTTAGCTTCTTCAGTATGACAAATCACTCCAAAGTTCAATACCTTAAAATAGCAACCATTTATTTAGTTGTTTGATAATTCAGATTGAATGAAGCTGGGAAGTTCTTCTGGTCTTAGCTGTTCTCCCTCCTGTGTCTGCAGTCAGCTGCTGAGTCAACTGGCATCTAGTTGGTCCAGGATGGCCTCAGCTGGGATGACTCTTTTGCTCCATCTGGTCTCTCAGTCTGCAGAAAGTGAACACAGGCAGGGTTCCCAGGGAGCAAGTGGAGGAGTGCAAGATCTCTTGAGTTTCATGGTCAGAATTGGTACCATATCAATGCTGCCCCTTCAAGTCACAAGGGTCAGCCCAGACTCAAGGTGTTAAAAAACAGCCTTCGTGTCTTTTTCTAACATAGACATTCCTTTCTAACATATACATATACATTAACAATTTTGTGTATTAAAAACATTTAAAATATATTCTTTTAACGATGTTAATACCCCCCCCCCAATATCTTGATTTGGGAAGCTGAAAATTCTATTTAAAAAGAAGTGGCCATATGAAGGAGAATAATGGTGGCCTTTTTTGTAAAGAATACGTCATCTGATTTGTTCACTGCTGTATTCTGAGTATGTGAAACAGTGCCTGCACCATAGGCACTCCTGAAATATTAATTGAATGAACAAATGAATCCTGGCCACCAGTCCTGAGCCATAGCCTCTTCTGTAAATCACCCCCTTTCTGTTGTAAGTACATGTTGGTGAGTAATTTCAATTAAAGTCCTATATCTATATCTTCTCTTCTTTTAAGTTTAAAATCATCTTCAACAGTCTGCTTTCTATTTTCCTGAGTTCTTCCAAAGTCAGACTAATTGTTTCCAGAGACCATGAAGCACACCATGTTTTAAAACATGCTTCCTCTTCAAGGGCCTTGGAGAAGTTTCAAATACTATCCCATCAATCTCTACAGCTATATAATAAGAGAGGTGATTCCCATTATATCCTTCTCCTTTCTGCCTCCAGTCAGGCTGTTTCCTTTCCTTTATTCAAAGAAGAAACAAGATTAGACACAATGGAATAACCAGTACAATAACCTGCCAGTACAGACAGCTTCTTAATATCTTGTCCTGAGGAACTTTGTGACCGGCTGGGCAGCTGCACAGGTTTTCAGACAGGTGGCATGGAAATGCCCGGAATAAGATCAGAGAGTGAAGTGTCCATGGACTCAACCCATTCCCTTATTCCTGCCCTTTCCAAGAAAAGCAAGTTGAAAAAAATAGAAAAAATTCGCCAGATACTTTAGCCTCACTGCTGTGGTCTAAAAGTTTGTGCCCCCTCCAAATTCACATGTTGAAATTCTAACCCCCAGTGTGATAGGATTAACAGATGGGAACTTTGGGAGTCAATTAGGTCATGAGGACAGAGACCTCATGAATGGAATTCATGCCCTTGTAAAAGAGGTCCCAGAGAGTTCTCTTGTTCCTTCTACCATGTGAGGTTCCAGAGAAAAGATGGCCGTCTATGAGCAAGAAGCAGGTCCTCTCCAGACACCACACCTGCCAGCACCATGATCTTGGACTTCCCAACCTTTAGTACTTGTTTATATACAAATTTATGTTGTTTATAAACCACCCAGTTTATGGTATTGTGTTATAGCAGCCTGACCACACTAAGACAATAGTGAATCTAGTTTTTCTAGTAATGTAAGAATCAAATAGGTCCCCTGTGATTTTTAATAAGTGGACTTGAAGAGTGACCTGGATTGCCGGGCTCTCTCCTTGGTTAAGTGGACAGATCCAGCCATTAGACTTCATGTATCATTCTTAACCCACTGCCTAACCTGGCATTTTTCTCTTCCTGAAAGGCTATTTTCCCTCAGGACTGTGCCCTCTTCAAAAAGCAAATAGCATGTACTACTAAAAATAATAATAATGACAATAATCAGGGAATTGAATCAATCACTGTTCTGTGTAGCAGCACTCCTCCCATACCCACCCCAGTGGCAGATTGCTCAAATCCTGGGACATGTATCAGTACCTTTTTCAGCAGGCCCCTGCCATCTGGGCTGGGAATTCTTTCAGCAGAGGACAAAGGCTTTTCACATTTACAGATGAAGCTGCAAAAGGAAAGAGTCACAAGAGAAGTAACCACTGACTTTTCCTTTTCTGTCACTTGCCCAAATCTCCCTAGCTCAAAACCTTATCAGCATCTTCTACTCCCTCTCTCTTCACATCCAGACACCAAGTCCTACCAGTTTCTTCTTTAATGTATTTTTCATAGACTTACTTGTTTTTTATTCCTTCTGCCAGCCTCCCAAATTCAGGCCTTTGTTGCTTCATACCCGCCTCCTTGAAATTACCTCCAAACAAACACTTGGAAGTGGTCTTTCATTATTAGTTGTCCCTACTGGCTAAAATTATGGTTCCAGCTTTTTAATCTGGTGTTGAAGTGTCTCCACATATGTTCTCTGTCCTTACCACTTTTCCTGTGCTTACCACTACTACTGTGTGGATCTTCTGTTTTTGCTAAAATGATCTAATTGACATTTCTAAAAAGATCTGCTAGCTCAAATGTAAATGGTATATTGTGTGTGAAAATCGCTTGGCAAACTTGCAAACATTACATAAGTATGAATTATTTTTGTCTTGTACCTACCCCTGGTGACCTTGTTGTAACCCTTTGATGGCTAACGATTCTCTCCTCAGTCTTATGCTCTGCCTCTTACTCTGCTCTAAACATTCTTCCTCTTATGTAGTTACCCACCTGCCATTCCTTGGGTTTTAGACCCATCTTTTTTGGTATCTTCCCAGACCCTTCAACTTGATACAACACATGAGTTGTTTTGAATTTGCATCTTTCTCTCCATAAACAACGACCTCCATAAGCAGCCCAGGCTCTGTTTCCAACACTTACACAGAAATTTCCTCTCAGGCCCCCTCTTGGCAGAAAAAGAAATAAGGCTGTCTTTTGTCAACTCGTAAACCCTTTTTATCCCACCTCCATCTGCCCAGGGCTCAATCCTAGATGCTCTATACAGCATTCTCTACCCTTTCTTCCCTATCTACCCCCAGCCCACAGGGATCTTTGTCCTCTGCATATTCACAGAGCCAAACTCCTGTGACTTGTCCTGTTTATTTGCCACTTTGATTCTGCCATAAGCACTTCGTAGTTTATTCCTATATACCCAACTAGGTTGAATGCTCCTTCAAGATAATAGCATCTTGTATCTTGTATTAATTTGTAGTCTCATATTTCAACATTATCAAATATTGGCTGACCTATGATCACTGATAATGAGTTAACGGGGGTTGTTAGTCACACTGGAAGTGACTGATACCAATTCCCTCTCTTAGTTGAGGGGTTGATGAAGGCCACAGGAAAGCCTGCAGAAAACATATAGCCCTGTTGAATGGGCCAAGAAGGAATGTATCCAGAATCCGAGAGACCAAAGTGCCAAATTCAGCATTTTACTCAATACCAGGGATACATTATAGCATTTTCCAAATGAGAAATTTCAGAGAGTTCTTGTTCTGTCAGTGCCTCTGATTTCACTTTTCATTATTGGGTTAATCCCTGAATCAGGCTTCAGGAAGCTGCAGAGTGCTCTCTTCTGTGGCCATAATAGCCCTGATTTCTGGGGATTTGCCTGGGCTCACCTTGCCCTACAGCCATCATTGTCACACCAGAAAGCAATAAAATTAGCCGCTGTAACAATAGACATAAGAGGTGTTTCTGATGTTTCCAGTAGGGGGAAAAAGAGCACAAGAATTAATTTTAACATAGTAATAAGTCTTACATACAGAACACCTCTACCAAAGGACATGCAGCCAGAAAAGAAAATGTCCCTCTACATTGAGTAACAAATCCCAAACCAACAAGCTGCTTCTTTTGAAATCAGGGAAGGCCATATTCTTCTAGCTGGATACTGTGGGAAGACAGAGGAGAGGTTTCAGCTATGTTTACTGCTTTAAAAAAGCCAGGATGGACTCCTGTCACTTTTGCCAGAGGTTGCATTTCCCTCGCACATATCTCTGTCCATAGTAATTAGACAGATAACTGTATCTATCAATCAAGGAGATGCATGGTTTTCTGCCTAAATGATGAGAAGTGACTTTCTCTTCCCAGAAACAGAATTATTTCTCTAAGTGTTACATCCCTGGCCAATATAGCAGACTCTCCTGAAAAAAGCATTTTTTGAATTTTAAAATCATGCAAATTATACAAATAAATACAAGTAGATAGAGATTTTGATGAAAATAAAGACACATGGGTGATTGAGATCAGTTTATTGTAGTATTATCATTGTAACATCCTTTACTGTCACAGAGAAAAATGAAGGCCAGTTCTGATGCATAAATATTTTACCTTCATCCAAAAACTTTTGAGAGGAAATAAAAAGCATCAAGGGCTCTTTGGAGCTATGCAACTCTTTTATTTCTCTATTGCTTTGACAACTGTACGTTAACTGGCTGCACCTTCTCCATTCTTGTATAAATCTTCCAAAGTAGGAAGAACAAATGTCCAAAAATCATTGTCATACAATTCTGCAAAAGAGACAAATAAATAGAAGACTCAGAACTTCTAACTTGCTGGCCAAGGCATAATACAGATGAGCAAATTTGGGGTTTGAATTATTCTAAATATAGAATTTGTTCTAAAATTTCAGTAAAACATACCAAAAAGTCTGTTTTCTCATATAGCTCTATCTGGACTATTGTGAACAAAAAATAAACTGAATTTTCAAAAAATAATTTTACTGAAGAAGTCTACCTTATTTTCTCCACTGCAGACTCCTCTGGGTGTTACATGTGCATAGACAAACTATTCTAAAAGTTCTTACCCTTTGTCTATTTAATTGAGAGGTGATATCTACTTCCAGAGAAGGAGATACCAAATGGAGAGTTTGTCCAATCTGACAAACAATCAAATGTTTCAAGTCATGGAGCTGTCCTTTCACCTTCTTAATCATAAATACAAATGAACTTTTTCACTGACAACTTTTGCAATCTGTAAATTCAACACAGTTTTCAAAACAGCAGATGCAAACCCTTAAAAGGTACCGTTGAAGGGAAAAGGGAGTAAGTACCAATAACTGTGTGCGATTACTGGAAAACAACGGTTCTTTGTGGGGAAAATTAGAGGCTCGCCCTAACTGTAACAAACCTTCAATCCCTATCCTGTAGTTGGAAAGTTACATTCAAAGGGAGCACCGAAATCACTTCCCTTTCTGGGGGCAGCAAAGAAGATAATCGGTTTCTCAACAGGAGTGGCGAGACTGAAAGAATAACTTTCAGGGAAGGAATTCTTGGAGCGCTCCACAAATTCAAAGGGCGGTTTTCCTTTGATTCCTGGTGTAGATAGTCAGGCCGGGAAGCAAACAATCCCCTACGAAACTTTCAGAGAGTCCCCGAGGAGGACCCTAGTCGTTTGTGGCCCCGCTATTTAAGGTAATCTGCCTCTGAGATCACAGATAATACCAACCTATTGGGACCCGTCCGATTGGAAGCCCAAAATTCCTATTTAGAAAACAAAGTTCTGCTAACTTTGTGTCCTGGATGTCCCGTAGGACAAATCCAGTTCAGTGTCTGGATGCGCTAAGCAGAGCTATTCCCTAACCCATAAAGGGCAAAGGGTGATTCAGGAGGGAAAAGTCGACATCCCAGAGATAAAATTGCTGTTTTGGTTTCACAAGGAGAGCCAGCCAGCTTTGCCCTGGGATGACTTTCCTTCTCACCGCCCCTCAGCGCCACCCCTAGCCTTCGATCCGGACTTCTGGTCGCAGAGTCCTAGCGCCGCTGGTTTTGGCAAACTTCAAGTTGTCTAGCCGCACTTCCGCGCAATCCCAACACAGGTGGAGAAGCCTGCCTGGGGGGCGCGCACAGCCAGCGCTCTGACCGCGGGGCGGGCGGGCGGCCCTTGGCCTCTCAGCGTCCCCAGGCCGCCTACAGCAGCCGGCGGGCGCCTCCCGCAGTAGATAACTGGAGACTCGAGGAAGAGCCAACCCGCCAGCAACCTATAGCAAGGGAAGCCGGTTGTCCCCACTGTATGACTGTCAGTTTCTTTGGTGAGTGCTGACGGGACGGAATGGTCCGCACTCTCCTCGCTGTCCCGCACTGGCCCGGCCTTGTACTTACAAGTCCTGTCTAAGAGATACCTTCTAGTCACTTGTTTTGAGTTCAGGAAAACAAAGCAAGCACAGGTTGTGCACGGGAGAATTATCTGGAGTCTGCGCAGGGAGGCAGAGATTCCCAGGGCATCCATGGCACCGGGAAAAGCCAGAGTGTCCCGCCTCTCCGGACCAGCAGATAAGTGCATCAGGACCAGCGAGCGTAGAGAGGGAAGCAAAGCGAGAGAAGGGATACAACCGAGAAAAGTGCACATTCGTCGGGAAAGAGGGCAGGGCAGGAGAGATGGAGCGAAATCCTTAATCTGAAATTCAAGCTCTGCAAGTGTGGCGGGCAGGCAAAAGCCCGAAGCGGGCGCGGCGGCTATGTGCACAGTTAATTTTTCTGTTTGGATTTTCTGCCTTGAACGGCTGAGCCTTAAGTTTTCAGTTGTTGAGATCAAAACTGACGCTAAGCCAAAGTCTGAGCCACTGTCGCTTCTCCCAGACCCTGGGAGTTCTCCGGGTGCTCCTGCCGCACTGCAGGGGCTCCTTTCCACAGAGCGGGCCCAGGCCTGTCAGCGCAGAGGGTTGGGAGGAGACAAGGTCTGGGAGCCGCGCCCCAACAGCTGAGAAAGTCGGAGGAAAAGTAGCAAGTTATCTTAGGTGTTGATCCAGAGGGCTGAGGGAGGCAGGGTGAGTGGGGCGCAGGCAAGTCCCGCAGCCCCCGCTCGCGGGCTCCATCATCATCGGCGGCAGAACTTACACTTTATAATCTTTTTAAACGCGTTTTGAAAGTCCTTGTTGAAGTAGGCATAAATGACAGGGTTGAGCAGAGAGTTGGAGTAGCCCAGCCAGTTGATTATGGCGCCCAACAGGGTGGGCATGTGGCAGCTGCTTTCGCAGAAGGGCAGGACCAGGGCCACGATGAAGAAGGGCAGCCAGCAGAGGATGAAGGTCCCCATGATGATGCCCAGCGTCTTCACAGTCTTTCTCTCCCGAGCCAGGGCCATCTTGCGCTTCGCCTCAGCGTTGCGCTCATTCTTCCTCTCGAAGGAGGCGGGCGCGCACGGGGCAGCACCCGCCTCGCTGGGCAGGGGCAGGTGCTCTTTGGAGTTGCCCACCCGGTGCACCTCGATCACCTCCAGGGCGGCGCCATCGTCGCCTTGCCTTACCGCGCCATTGGCGCACGGAGCACTTCCCGCCTTGTTCTCCACGCCCCGCCTCCAGTCCCCGGTGCCCGGCTCTCCGTTCACACTCTTCGTGGGCTGCGGGGCCTGCGATGCCCCTAGGCCGCTGTCGGCTCTGGTCTTCTCCACCTTTTTGACAGTCTTGCGGATGCGGAAGCGCGCAGCTCGGAATATGCGGCCGTAGAGAACCAGCATGAGCAGCAGCGGAATGTAGAAAGCTCCGAAGGTGGAGTAGATAGTGTAGCCGTGGTCCTTGCTGATGGTGCACGCGTCGGGGTCCGAGCGGTCTTCCGGGGTGCGCCAGCCCAGCATGGGCGGGATGGAGATGAGAAAGCCAATGAGCCAAGTAAGCGAGATGAGCGCAGCGGCGCGCCGGGGCGTCCTCTTGTTCACGTAGTCGATGGGGTCGGTGATGGCCCAGTACCTGTCCAGCGCGATGGCGCACAGGTGCAGGATGGACGAGGTGCAGCACAGCACGTCCAGGGCGATAAACAGGTCGCAGGTGACTTGGCCCAGAGTCCACTTGTTGAGCACCTGGTACAGCGCGGCCATGGGCAGCACCAGCACTGACACCATGAGGTCAGTGACCGCCAAGGAGCCGATAAGATAGTTGGCGACGTTCTGCAGGGAGCGCTCCAGGGCGATGGCTGCCACCACGCACGCGTTGCCCAGCACCGCGCAGAAGATCAGCGTCCCCAGCAGTAGAGAGGTGATTACCTGGTAGCTGAAGGTCACGTCGGAGATGCCAGTAGCGTTGCCACCGATCCCAGGGGGACCCCGGGACGCGGTGGTGTTGTTTCCCTGGCCAGGGCTGAGCACATCCATGCCTGCGCGCCTGGCGAGGGCAGGGGAGGGAGGAAAAACCGGCGCGAAGATCCCCCTCGCCCCTCCTCTTGGGGTCTTCCGCCCCTCTCCGGGGAAGTTTCAGGGGGAGGGATGCCGGGACTCACGCGGGAAGTTCTTACTTCTCTGGCGAAGGTATCTCGAAGGAGCAGATTTTAGGAGCTGTCAGGGCTCAAGCAGTCCAGCGCGCTCAGAGGCTCCAGCTGGGAAACTGGAGTTGGCCTGAAAGCAGCTCTGGGATCTCCGAGCGGCAGAGAGGAGGCCGGAACGTCTGTCACTGTCCATTTTACTTTGCCGCTCCCCAACTGTCTGCCGGAGCTGGAGTCTCCCCACTAGCAAACAGTCTCCAATCCCAGAAATATCTGGAATAAAGAAACCCCATCCTCCACGGTCACTCTGTGACCCTCCCTCTCTCCTCCCTTCTCTTCTCTTCCTCTTCAGCCTTCTCCTTCCCCCTTCTCCCTATTAGCCTTCCGTTTCAGTCTCTCGCTTCCTCTCTACTCCCCCTTTTTTATCTCTCTGTGGGTCGCTTAGAAAGCAGGCTCCCTCTCCCCCACTCTAACCCTCCCCAACCCGAGTGCCTCTTTTCTCTGGGTCCCCCCCGCCCCCCGTCCTCCTCTACCTCTAGCTCAGCGTCTTTGCATTTAAGTCCCTTTTTGTCAACAGAGACTCAGAACTCCCTTACACACACCAGATCTGCCGCTCAGACAAACGTTTTAACAAATAAACCCCGCCTCCTACCCAGCCCAACTCGAGGGTGGGCAGAACTACCCCATTATCTATCAAATTCTTAAACAGAGTCAGTATCACAGAGTGGGCATTAGGAAATGAGAAAAGGAGGCACACGCAGCCTGAACACAAAGGTGGACAGTCCCGGCTCAGTGTGAAAATTGTTGTTAATTAACCCAAGACAGAGGGTCTCTTAGTTAAACCACCATAACAAAACAATTCATCATCTAACAGTCCAACCCGACTCCCTTGGGGAAGATGATACTGGCGACTTTTTTGTGTAACATTGGGGGATGGAGAAGAAAGAAATTACAAAGGACATGACAGAGGACAAGGACGGGTAAACAGCTGCGTCTCAAAGTGAAGAACAAAACTCAATGGGTGTGTATTCTGCGCACACACATAGACACGTTTCCGTCACACTATCCTTTCAAATTCAGGGAACTATCCTAGTAAATTCAGGGGAGGAAATATTTTGTTTTTGTGTTGAAAATGAGGTCCTGTTTTTGCATTTCTTATCAGAGCCTCCAAATCTCTAGAGAGAACTTAGTGGAATCCTTGGTTGCTAGCCGCTGAGATTCTCTTAATCTCCGAAACTGTGTTCAGCACCCGGGACAGCTCACAGCAATAAGGGCTTATGTCGCCACCTTCCGGCAAATGCTCTCGAGCGCCTCTAGAAACCCTTGTCTTGCAGAAATTAAGCAGGTACTGAAGAAATCCCACAACTTTAAGAGGAAAACAGTTATTAAAAGACAAACAGATTAAGTTTTGTCTTTTTTCCATATTTTTTAAAAATCTCTTTTAGTGCTCTCTTTTTCTCTTTACCTTGTATATCACTCCTGTTATATGTTCTAGCTCCCTTTGAAAGCCTGCATCAGTTATTCCTGTGTTCTAAGAACGTCATTTTAATAGACCTAGGCAAACATCTTCACCTGTGTTATTTTTGTGCTATCATATCCTACACTTTAGAACTCACACATTTGCACACATTTACCTTTTATTGGAGGAAAAAACAGCATTGTTTTTTTCAAATGAGGTAGCATAGAATTGGGAAATAGACTTCCATGGACTTGTTTCGAGCTGTTTCCTTTACCAAGAAGTCAAATTTAATCTTAATCTCTTCTGAACATGGATAAAGAATGGGACTTCTAGTCAACTGTGATAGAATAACATATAACACAAGCTTCACTTATACATCCTAATTACAACCCTGAAGTGAAGGTGAAGTACAGCATGCAGACCCAAAAGCAGATGACTCCTGACAACATGCACAGATTGACTATAGATTTCAATAGTCAAATCTGTGCTCAGATTTGAGCTCTGAGTTTCATAGCTTTGGATGCTTCAACACCAAACAAAAGAGCAATCACCAAAGCATCAAAGAAAAGCCAGTCAGGCCACTGCATACAGTACAGAGCAGAATGTTTGGAGACAGATCGTTTTATAATTCAGCGCTGGGCGCAGTTCCCACTCAATCATTTCAGCAGCCACAACAATGGACCTGTCATTCTGGTGATTCAGGGCACTGAAAAGAAAGAGATGAGTATACATAGCAGTACTGGCTACAGAAGCCGAAGATGTCTTTTTAAAATTTGTGAAGATTTTCATTGGTCCTTTACGAATACAGAACTAAACACTTTCATTAAAATACAGTTAAAGGTCCAAAAAGGATAATGGAAAAATATTTAAAATCCATATTCCCCAAAATAAAACTTTGAAAATATAGCTGAGAATACTACAAATAAACAAAAACTAAAAGTAAACACATTTAAATTTTAAGAAGTAAATACATGCATATCAAGAGCATGCCAAATTAAGAATTATGCCAAATTGAGAATTATGCCAAATTTAGCATTTAGATACTTAAATCACAAATAAACCATTAAATATGTCAGTCAGTACTTATACTTTTATCTGTTATATCCCAAATGGTTGAGAAACTTATTTATTTTCAAGAAATCTAAAATGCTATAAATCTGGAGTTAATATTTGTTAAGTCTGGCATTTGCTATTCTGCTTTAACAAGCTACAATGGAGCATTTCAATCTAAATTTATTTCAAGTAGTTCATGTTTTTCTCAGAAATAATGCACATAGTATATCAATCATTTCATTTATTAAACTTTAGAACGAGTTTTTTTAGGAAATCTTACAAATACTAAGAAGAAAATAGAAATTAAAAAAGGCTATGCAGCACTGACTATGGTTCCATATCTGCAAGTATCTAATACACAATTATGTATACCTCTTTTAAAACTAATAATACTATGAGATGTAATAAGAGCAAAAAGACATTGCATTTCTTAATGTTCACACTTTGCCAATTCTTTAATTTTTAATTCTTAAAGATGCAGAGTCCCAGAAATGGATGAAGAAAATAATGCAAACCAAAGCTCCTATATAAGGAGGTAAGCTCCTATTCATCAAGGTCCCTAAAGTTACCCTACAGAAAAGCAAGCTTTATAGCGGATATTATTGATGATATCACTTGGGGAAAAAATTCAATCATTCTTCTTTAATGTTTTTGTCTGAATTTATTAGATGCAAGCATGAAGTTCTCGGGTTATGAATTTGGGGCATGATACATCATCCATCATGTGAAATTTCTCTAAAATAGTTTATGAGATAAATATTTGTTAACATTTTCACAGGAAATTTGATACACGCTCTGCATTTCAATGTAGTTCTTTGACCAGGGACACAAGATAAAAAGATGGCAAGCTTTTTATCCTGCCATCTTTTTGCTATTTCTATTTAAGTTTTGCTGTGAACATTGAATGTTCTATCATTACTGAAAGCTAATGGTTGGGGATTCTCAGTGATCGATAGGTTTATCCATTATCCCCCAATTATGGCTGATTTCTCTATTAATGAGAAAATTAACCATATAGTAAAGAGTTGAAGTTTTACCTATGAGATTATAAAAGTTGTTTCTAAAAATTATTTTTAAAAGTTTTTCCTTTTACTTTTTTCCGATTACTTTTTTCCAAGTAATCGAACCTAGGATAAATTATTTTGTTAAGCTAAAAATATTATTCTTCCCAATCCTCAAATACTAAAGTAGTAGGGCAATTGTGGTTTTTTTTTTAGAACTGTGAATTTTGATCAGACTTCACTAGGAAAAGAAATTCAAAGAGAAATTTTTGCTTAGATATTTGGGGAATGTGGTCTTCTGATTATCAGGGAGAATTTACAATAAATGCAATCAATACTGAAGAGAAGAAATCCTTCTTTAAAACTGAGCACACAATTTTTTTGTGTCTAATCTTCTCACCATCCTCCTTCATCTGATGAGATTGTTTCTCCACTGCTTCTTCCCCCTGTCAGGAATTTCTTATAGACCCACAATTGTACTGGATTTTCAATGGCAAGACATAAACAGTGGAAGCCTTAGTCTTTGCTTTTGAGAACTGTAAGACTGGCTTGGTTTATTTAGCACACATCCTAAAAACACAGCATGGAGAGAATGAAAAAAAAAAGTAGCAAATATTCACTATGTATGTGACTTGGGCAAATTAGTCCTCCTGTTTCCTCAATAATAAAATGGGCATAAGAATTGGCTTGTGAAGACTAAATGATTTAATACATTTAGTTGTCCCATTACAAACACACAATAAAGGTTCAACAATGATAATAGTAACAGTGATGAAAGTAATAATATTAATTCTCTCTCTACTGGTAACTGCTTGGAAGTGTGAAAAAAAGAAAATTGGCTCTTAGCAAAAGAGCAAGCTTTAAAAAAAAAATAAATAAGATTCTTTCAGGTGAGAATTTATTATGAAAGTAATTTGCATGTGGTTATTACATTCTCCTTCGTTTTCAAAGTTTTTGTTAAGCTTCCAGTTCTCCCAGAAACTCTGAGTAAAAGACAAATGAAAAGATGTGATCTCCATATTCTGAAACTTCTTGACTCATATCAGAAGTTATGAGAGAGAAAAAGAATATGCCAACAAAGGTTCACTAATTGGTATTGCATAGGAGTCTGCCTTTCCCTAGGAACTCTTCCATTTGTTAAAAAGCATAAAATGAATAATTGGGATTCATAGGTCCAAATAAAAAACTTAAAAATACAGAAAAAACCAAAAGGTAGTATTTTTGTTGTGAGATTTATACTGACAGTAATTAATAAATGTGCTTTTCAGAAATCAATTCATCAAAAAGATACTGGCACTTGTATCTATTGTAGCACTATTCGCACTTGCAAAGGTATAGAATCAACCTAAACATCCATCAACAAATGAATGGATAAAGAAAATGTGGTGTATATACAAAATTGAATACTATTCAGACATTTAACAATGAGTAAAATCGTGTCTTTTGCAGCATCATGGATGGAGCTAGAAGTCATTAACTTAAGTGAAACAAGCCAGGCACAAAGAGTTAATTGCCACATGTTCTTGCTCCTAAGTAGGGGCTAAAAAATGTGTACACATGAATGCAGAGAACGGAATAATGGAGACTCAGAAGGGTGAGCTGCTCAGGTGAAGGTAATAATGAAAAATTACTTAATGAGTATAATGTACATTATTCTGATGATGGAAACCCTAAAAGCTCTGATTTAACCACTGTGCAATTTATGTCTGTAATAAAATTGCACATGTACCCCATAAATTTGTACAAAAAATTAAATTAAAAAATAAAATACATGTAATTATTTTTAGAGCTCAATTTCTCCCCAATACTATCTATGTGTGAATATTTTCATTGTTTACTTTTGAAAGATTAAGAGCATAGTTGAGATGACAAAAAGTTTGGAATGTTAGCTTAACATCCCCTATTCATCTAAGGATAGTTGGAAATTAAATTCAGTCTAATAATAATTTAAACATAATTCATTTACTACCTTTAACCAAACAATGGGGGAAATGCTCACATTTTTATTGGCTCTGGCAAGTAACATTGTTTGTCATAAAATTAAAACCAATATTCAATGCATGATTTTAATCTTCTTTTAGAAATGCTATTAATGCTATAAATAAGGTTA
This sequence comes from Perodicticus potto, assembly GCA_963574655.1. Lineage (NCBI taxonomy): Eukaryota > Metazoa > Chordata > Mammalia > Primates > Lorisidae > Perodicticus > Perodicticus potto. Next base: position 2,152 of record CAUYRH010016203.1, on the reverse strand, counting down.
CAAAATATCAGTCTAGAACTGTGCCATTTGGTCTATTGAAGCAATAATGTGTTAGATGAGTTCAGTGGCTCAGGACAACAGTTCTCGATTCAAATTATTATGCTGCCACTTACTAGCCTTAAAATTTTTCTTAATTTTTTTCATTTCTTTATATATTATATGGAATTTACCAAAAATGTGAAGAATAATATAACAAATAACTGTGTGCTTAATTAAGCAAAGCTTAAGGAAAAGAATGGTATTAATTCTGTTGATGGTCCTGTTAACTCTTGAATTTAGTGTCATCGTTTACATAAATGACTTTATACTTTTACGCCCTCATGTTATGTGTCTAAGCAATATAGAAATGGTATCATTCTGTGTGCATTCTGCTGCAACTTTTTTTTGGTTCAACTTTATACTTTTACACCTTCATGTTATGAGTCACTAAGCAATATAGAAATGGAATCATTCTGTAAGCAATCTTCTGCAACTTTTTTTTGTTCAACATTATCTTTTACAATTCATCTGTCATTGACACAAGCACCTCTGGTTCATTTATTTGCAGAGTTGAGTTTAAATGGAGTCAATAATGCCACAAATTACTTACCCATTCTTTGGTTAGTAGATCACTTAAATAGCTTCCAAAATTTTGCTCCTTTAAATAACACTTCCTTGGGTATTCTTACGTATATCTTTTTGTATCCATGTAACGTGAAGCAAACTAGATTAGTGCTTTTCAAACACATCACATAGAGACCTTGTTTGAATTGCAAATATTTACACAATAGGTCTGGGATGAGGCCCAAGACTCTGCATTTTTCCTAAGCTCCCAGATGACGCGGATATTGCTGATTCATAACCTATGTTTATAGTAGCAAAGATCTAAACATCCCAAATGGGCCATCCCTAAAGTATCCCCAGATTCAACTTTAGTAAATATAACCTAATTCTTCTTCAAACTGGCTATATAAAATTTCATAAGCACTATGTAGGTTGAATGTTATCTCCCCAAAAAAAAGATAAAGGATTCACAGTGCCTGTGAATATGGCCTTATTTGGAAAGAAAAGGAGATCTTTGCAGATACAATCAAGTTAAAAATGAGGTCATACTACCATGATGGGTCCTAATCTAATGACTGATGCCCTTATAAAATGAGGGAAAGTTGAACACAGACACAAAGAAGAACAATATCATATGAAGACACAGAGAGACACAGGGAAGAATGCCATGTGAAAATAGAGGCAAAGATCGGCATTACGCTACTATTGGCAACCAGCAGAAGCTGAGACACATGCATAGAATGGAATTACCCTTAGGACAAAACATGAGAGTTTGTGTTGTACCAACACTTTCAGCTCAGACTTACAGCTTCCAGAACTGTGAAATAATACGTTTCTGCAGATTGAAGCCACACTGTGGTACTTCATTATGGCAGCCCTAGGAAACTAAGGCAACCACTAAGAGATGTGAACAGTCTCATTGCTTCAACAAGGTCGAGTGTTTTTTCTTATGTCTTCACTGTGAAATTATCTGATAAGATAATTTCTATATTGCTCCTTTAAATAATACTATATCACTTTTGCTTATTTTTAAATTAGGTCCTTGATTGTTTTTGCTCTAGTTTTTAACTGTATTTTAGAAGTCTATTATCTTTGGGGGATGTTAATAATCTCCCTTTGTAGTTCTGTGTATATTTGTTTAATATACTTTGAGGACATAACAACAGGTACATACGATGTTAGAATTAGTCTGTCTCGCTGCTGATTTAAATCAGAGTTACCCTCTTTAACCTCATAATCTTTTTGTCCTGACAGTCCATACTGTCAATGCGAGTTCTTTTTTTGTAATTATTTACCTACTATATTTTTTTTCCATTTTACTTTTCCTCTTTTCTGTATCTTCAAGTTATAGGTGAGTCTTCTGTAAAAATATGATAGTTATATTCCTTTCAAATCTGAAATCCTAGTCTTTTTTTCTTTTCTTTTTCCTTTTCTTAAGTTATATATTTAGTCAAAGATGAAATTCTACTGCCGCCTCCTCCGTGGTGGTGTTGGTGCTGCGGCAACCAGCTGAAGAGCCAGTGGGCTGGATGACAGGCAAGGAGGGGGACCTACAACGCCCACCAGAGGCTCCAATAGCCAAAAAGGCTGGACAACTGCTGAGGAGACA
>CAUYRH010016202.1:0-22167 GCA_963574655.1 Perodicticus potto | reverse complement strand
GGATGTTGAGCATTTTTCATATGTTTGTTAGCCATTCGTCTATCTTCTTTAGAGAAGGTTCTATTCATGTCTCTTGCCCATTGATATATGGGATTGTTGGCTTTCTTCATGTGGATTAATTTGAGTTCTCTATAGATCCTGGATATGACAAACTCACCGACTCCAGCCTCCACTTGGTGACCCAGGGCTCCAGTTCTCAGTGTGTCCTTGCAGTCGATGAAGGTAGAGACTTCCTCTAGCTGCTAATTTCTAGGTTGCATTATAATTATTTATTTATCATTGCAGTATTTTCTTTATAGTTTAACCAATACCCTGCATTACATTTCCATCACTTTAGACACAGACATCTATCTTTTTCTGCTTATATTCCCCAAAGTATTTCTCTACCCTATTTTCATTTACTAAATGACTATGAACTGAGTTGATTTGGGGCATCAACCAGAGTAGAGAGATGCTTTGCATATATCTTATTAAGCAGAATTATGTGAAAAAATAAAGGGCATAGTTTTATGATACAATGAAGTAAGGGCATAAATAGGAACATCATTGACCAATAATATTATGCAACTCTTATTTCAATGGACATAATTTCTAGGAATATTATGCAGCCTTAAAAAAGATGGAGACTTTACCTCTTTTATGTTTACATGGATGGAGCTGGAACATATTCTTCTTAGCAAAGTATCTAAAGAATGGAAGAAAAAGTATCCAATGTACTCAGACCTACTATGAAATGAACTTATAAGCACCCACACTTCCATATGAAGGCTATAACCCAACTGCAGCCCAAGATAAAGGGGAAAGAGGAAGGGGAGGGCCGAGGAGGAGAGAGGATGGGGGGAGGGAAGGCAATTGGTGGGACCACATATATGGTGCATTTTACAAGAGAGCATGTTAAATCTACTAGGAGTAGAATATAAATGTCTTAACACAATAACTAAGAAAATGTGGTGAAGGCGATGCTAACCAGTTTGATGAGAGTATTTCAAATTGTATATAAAACCAGCACATTGTACCCCATAATTGCATTAATGTACACAGCTATGATTTAATAAAAAAAAGAAATAAAAGACAAATTGCATTGCAAAAAAGCACTATGTATAGTAATTTCCTTTTCGAAAAATGTACATTTTATGATCTTCAAAACATACCTTCATACATGTATTTTTAAAGTTATCTAAAGAAATTAAATTTCATGATATAAATTATTGAAAACAAGACATCTCCCATTTTCAATAGCATTTCTTTATATAGTATAACTTATAAGTTGTTTCATATTGCTATATTTTGGAAGAGTCTGGTACGGTAAAAAATGCATGCATTTATGTGCAAAAAATGTATGTGTGCTTTCAGGCTGAATATGCATTACAGAGCTTGGTTCGCCGGGGATGTATTGCATTCTAGTTCTGCTATATTTGGATGGATGCATCTTTTCATTTATATCCAATAGGGAAATAAAAGCTCACTGCTTCTGCACAATGAGGTAATGAACAGTACAAATAGTTCCTATAACTTCTAGTTATGCATCATCTACCTAATAACAATTCACATACTATATGAAAAAGTAATATTACTATTTTCAGAATAAATGTTTATATAGAGGTGATTATTCTCTCCTTTCCTGCATTGTGTGGGGTTTTAATGGTTCATACCTCACATTTGCTTATTTTAATATTCAGTAATAATATTCTACTTTGCTTTCAGCTTACACAATTTTTTTTCTGAATCTCTATTATTCCTTTGTTCTGTGTCCTTAGCTGCTCTTTAATATTTTGTTCTATTCTTATTTAGAACGATTATAAACTGTTTTCATTTTAAACCATTTTCTTTTTTATTTTAACTTTCTAACATTGGAAACTATACTTAACATGCTATGCCCTAAACAAGGTTGTATTTAGATTTCTCCTTGTAAGTAATAATACATTCATTTTGCCAAGAATACTAGTATAATTGTTAAAAAGCTTTTCTTTGACTCATTTTACATCTCTCCTAAAAGACAGTTACCAAGTGTACTACCTCCTGAAAACTTCTGCACCCATCTTTTCTTCTCTTTTTGGTTTTCTTTCATCCAAGACTCTTTACTCCTCATTTTCATGTGTTAGAAGTTATAACTGTACACTGGATACATATGATGGTGTGGTATTTTAAAGTGAGAACAATAAAAATTAAATCCCATGATTGGCTCTTGTTTGTTTTACTATAGTTTTCATCTATTATTCTTGAAGTAAGCATTCTGAAATACCTCTTTGTTTCACTCCAACTCCTCTCCACTTTTTATCCTGCAGATATTTTCAATGATTTCCTATTTCATGGAGGATAAAATTTTATCTCTTCAACTTGTCTTTCAAATTTTTTTTCCATTAACTGGTCTTGTCTACGTATTTATCATTTTAGTCACTTCTCATTATAACTTTCTTGAAAACATTCACTTTTGTTAACCTGTTCCCATTAATGAGTCCTTGAACATGGTGGGTGCACCTTCGCTTCAATCATTTGCTCATGTGATTTCCTCTTTAAGGAGAAGGAAGTGAAAAGGAGGGAAAGAAGAAGGAAAAAAGACAAAGGGGAGAAAGGTGATCAAGATCAAAAAGCACTTCGTATTTATCAAGCATTCAGAGATGTTTCAAGGACTAAATAAGCTGAGTATCTTCATGCGGGAAAAAAATCTGTGTTTCTGATTTATCAGTGTAGGCTAAAATATCTGAGAAATCCAACTTTTCAGGAAAAGAACCTGGCATTTTCCCAGGCTTGTATAACTCAAATATATACAAATGTTGTCAATTATACCTCAACAAAACTGGAAAAAAGAGAATACAAATGATTAAGGCATATTTCAAAGGTCACTGAAATTAAAGTTGTAAGATAACTAGTCCCATTCTAATGTTTTATGAATGTTGAAGACATATTTAATATTTCTTGACTATTATCTATTAATTACGGGCACCCATACATGAAACATAATGCTGGTTATATCTTTGCAGGTCACTTATTTTTAGTAGTTCTGGATTTAGTCAAAATTTCTTCTCCATAACTTCTCTGCCTTCTTTCTTTCTTTAAAATCCAATACTTGTACAATAAACAATGGATAATTTTCATTGTCTGTGCAATGAGGTACGTCTTGCCTTAAATGTTATTGCAATATTATGCTTATCATTAATAGAATAATAGACCATGATTAATTTCTTTTATAATTGGACACGAGGAAAAACCTGCCCAGAGCTATGAAATTATGAGAGCTTATGCACACTGAGATATCTCAAGTAATTGCTGAAAGTTAGCCTTTACAAAACATCATAGGAAATGTAAACTTAGTGCTCTCACTCATAATTCTGAAATGAAATAAGTAATTAACAATTTATATCAAGTACCAAAGTTTCTCCTTTGAAAAGAATTATCTGTTTACAGAGTCACTTCAAATCAGGAAGAGGTCATTCAGGATTGTATGACAGATGCAGTAAAGGAATAAATGACCCATTGGTGGAATGAAGAAGTGATGATTGCATTTCTTCATTACTAGACCAGAGAAACCAGCCAAAAGCACTTGGAGAATGAAATCGATTGTGGACTATATTCCCCATGTGGAATTAGGGACTAAATGACTGTGTATTTTATTTTGTGTCTGTTACTAAAACCACACACTTAAATTTTAATGTATATTTCAGCCTTAAGTTTTTTTTTATTTCCTTCAACATTGTCGACCTTTCTAAATACATCTGTAGAAGAAAATTCTACCTTGAAATTAATTACCATTCTAGGATTTTTATATTAGTGAGAAAATGGTTGTGTCTCTTGCATATGTGAATGAAACAAACTCCTGAGTAAGTTATGAAGAGTTACCAAGTTATGAAGAATGCACCAAGTTTCTCTTGGTTCAAAAAGACTTGACAAAGTATCTCAAGAATGGAAGAAAAAGTATCCAATGTACTCAGCCCTACTATGAAGCTAATTTATAGCTTTCATATGAAGTCTATAACCCAACTATAGCACAAGAATATGGGGAAAGGGGCAAGGGAGGGGAGGGGTAAGTTTGGGGTGGAGAAAGGGTAATTGTTGAGGCCACACCTATGGTGCATCTTAGAAGGGTACAGATGTACCTTACTAATTGCAGAATACAAATGTCTTCATACAATAACTAAGAAAATGCCATAAAGGCTATGTTAATCAGTTTGATGAAAATAGTTCAGATTATATATGAAACCAGCATATTGTAACCCTTGATTGCACTAATGTACACAGCTATGATTTAATAATAAAAACAATTAAAAAAAAAAGACTTGACTATCAGAAATCAAGCATCTTTGGATTTTGACTGACAGATATGATTAAGGTGTGTTTAAAGCAAAACTGATTTAAGACCCTGCCAGCACCAAGTATTTCACAGGGAACAGGTGGCAGACTTTATGTCACACAGTGCAGGGGGGATGGCGTGCCCCCGTATGTCAGTAGAGAATGCATCAAAGACACAGAACAGCAGATAACCAGCGGTGATAACACCGGGGCATTACTGCAGCTCTGTTGCTAACACATGCCTCAAAGACCAAAATGGCTGCCGCAGCGTAGCAGAAACCTAGAAACAGAGAAAAAAACAGAGTGTGAGGATTCCAGGAGATACTTGTGCCATTCCCTGCCAAGGTTTCTAAAAATAACTTTGAGAATTCCAGCATAATCTCCACTCACAAATTAAAAAAATATTTTTAAAAGGGGTACTTTAATAGATGTATTCAGAGTGCAACTTTATTACCTGTACTATAACTTTATTTTGTAGCCACACCAATGGATTTTTATACCTAAATCTATAGATATCAACATTTTAAATTATATGGAAACCATCACAATTCATCCTATACATTAACACCGTAACATGTTAATGCAATTTTAATACTGTGAAATAATCTCACTTATGGACATGGATGAAAAATTATACATTATTTAAAAATAGAACTGAATAGTCAATCTTCCAAAAGGGTAGAACCCAAGTACCAAGATTGTTTATCCAATAGTGCAAGTATGACTCAAAGGAGAAAATAACTTATTGTAATTAGTAACGTTATCAAATAATATTACTAATTACTATTACTTTCTTATTTCTTCATCAGTCTTATAATAGTATTTTTTCAGAAAATTTTATGACCTTGCCAATAGAGGGAGTCAATTTATACAGTACAATATCCATTTCAACACAAATACTACATAAAATAGAAATAAATAAAATTTAATTAAATATATAATAAACATAAAATTTTAAAACTATAGTGAATATAATATTATCTTAGATTGTAAAAATATTTCGGGAATGATAGATAGTCAGCATTATTATACAATATTGACAAGAGTTTCTGGCAAAGAGAAAAAGAAAGAATGGATTAATCAGTATAACTGGTGTTCGAAGACAAAGAATAAACCATCCTTTATTTGTGATGGTACAACTGTATATCTAAAGGATCTAATCTGAAATCTAAGAAACTATAAATTTTAGACATAACAATAAAAATGTGATAATAAATACCAGTATGATATCACAATAGGCAAAGATCAATGGCTTCACTCTACTTAACAATAGGGACGTTTTTTAAAAGATAAAATAGTTCCTGGCAATTAAAAGGAAATTTTTGTAATTTATAAGAATAAATTTAATTTGATAATCATACTTTTTCATGAAGAGAATCATAAATTGTTGCTGAAAGAAACAATAAATGAACAAATGGAAATCCTAATAATGAAAATACCTACATGGTTCTTTGAGAAATTAGGTTAAGTTGATTTTAATTTTATTTGAAAAAACAAATTTAGTTTGCCATTTTTTTAATTTTAAGTATTTTGTTAGAACAGGTGTGTAATAGTTGTACATATTTATAGGATACATGTGATGTTTTGATACAGGGCTACAATGTATAATGATCAACTCAAAGCTATTTTGTTTGGATTTTTGCCTGTCTGCCTGTGAGAATAGTCCATATGAAGTTTTTGTTTCCTAAAGTAGTTGGTAAAAACCTTTACAATTGTGAATCAGTTGGAATTGCATTTTTCTATAAAATAATCAATTTCACAGATTTAGTGTCACATGCTTAAAAATAATATTATCTTTCTTTATAAATTATGTTGTCTTATAATTTTTGTTCCTAATATTGTGGCTGACTTTCTTTCTTCTTCATCAGTCTTATAATAGTATTTTTTTCAGACATTTTTGTTGTTTTTATTTCATTTTGCTTTCTAGTAAAGAAGGATAGTAACAGGCAAACCAGTATTTGACTTGTGTCCTGTTTTAAATCTCCATTTTTTTATTTGAATTATTTCTGATCTTAGCTTTACGTTTGATTTCTTCTACTTTCCTTCTGGGTATTTTAATGTTTCAGTTTTAACGTTATATGTTAATCTTAGTGTTAGACTTCAAATATTGATGAAAATATCACACACCTTTAATATATAACATTATATATGGTATGTTTAATTTCCAGGGTCTCTCCAGATTATTTTGCACATAATGGAACTTCTGCCACATGTGTATTTATACCTAAGAACAGAAGGGTGAAAATGAGAATCAAGTAATCAGCTATTTCTCTTTTATTTCTAGCTGGAATCAATGGTTTGGGTGACATTTGTGGTTTTAAATTTTTTAAAAATAGCAAACTATATTTTTTAGAAGAAAATTATATCAACTTTATTTGATTTCACAATGAGCCATGTAAGCGATTTCATGAGCACGTATCCAGCAACATATTAGTAATTAAATGGATATCTGTGAAGGAATAAACAAGACCTAAGGAATGTAATAAAATGGGTTGAGTTGATAAAAATCCAATACATTTGATAAAAGAAATTAAAAGAGTACCATTTTATGAATAAGAAAAAAATAAGCATACATATATTTGTATTATTCTAAAACTGTCAACATTAAATCAATATTTAAAAGTTAATGCTGATTGACAGTCATATAGAAGAAAAAGTTTTAATTATTTTGCTATATAACCAAACATCCAGATGAATTTTCCCAAAGAAATAAAAAATTTTTCAGTTGTCAAAAAGTAATCAAAATACATCACATAAATTAATTCCTTAGTTTCAGAATGGAAAGTAACATGAAGTCCACATTGTAGATGTGATAAAATGAGCTTTTTTACAACATATTCAAGCACATGCTCGATGTGTTACTTACCAGTCAAGGCTAAAAATAATAAAAGTTAGTGAAAATGAATCCAAAAACATGTCTAATGGAAATTTTCACATCGGACTTGAATTATCAGGCATTCACTCTTTTAAGAAGATGCAGAAATAATTCAGACCAGAGTCACTTATTAAATAACTCTGTAACTCAAATTTTTGTCCAAAATTGACAATTTTTTAATTTTAAAATTTAGTTTTTTTAATAAATAAGATTTAGTGGATATTTTTCTTATATCTCAGAATTATTTATTTTTAAAAATTCAATACATTGTACCTGGAAGTCAGTTAATTTTTTTTTTTTTTTACATTTACTACCATCTCCTACATATTTCTCAGGTGAGATTTAATATGAGCAATAAGGTTTTATTTTTCCAGTAATTGATCTTCAACGTATAGTACTTTTAAAAATACTGCAATCAGAATTAAGAAATATATTTATGGGAGTTTTTAATTTTAAAAGTTAAAGAAATCCACAAGGAGTTTACCTCATACTAGGTTTGGTATACCGGAGGATGGGTGGAGGAAAGGTAATTGGTGGAAACCCAGTTACGGTGCATTTTCCAAGGGTACATGTTAAATTCACTAAGTGTGGAGAATAAATGTCTTAATACAATAACCAAGAAAATGCAGTGAAGGCTATGTTAACCAGTTTGAAGATAATATTTCAAATGGTATATAAAAACAGCACATTGTACACCATAATTGCATTAATGTATACAGCTATGATTTAATAAAAAAATTAAAAAAAATAGGGTGGTGCTTGTGACTCAAAGGAGTAGGGCACTGGCACCGGCCCCGTATACCGAAGGTGGCGCATTCAAACCCGGCCCAGCCCCCAAACTACAAATAAATAAATAAATAAATAAATAAATATTTAAAAGGAGACTAAAATATGCCGCAGGTTATAACATTAAAAATTTAGAATGGCACATAAAGTGTGGCAGAGCAATACACTGAGATAATCAAAGCAGAAGCAAGTTTAAGCCAATTAAATATGTGCACAGTTGTAATGCCAGCAGAGGCGGCCTCCAAAGTAAGCTTTCCAAATATCAAAAAAGAAGAAAAAGAAAACATAGACCAGTCTTCCATGGAATCTCCTGCATCTGCCAAGACTGGAAAGTGGCAGCAACTGTGGGACCCCAGGTTCTTCTTAGTATCCACATCAGCAGAACAAACACAGGTATTGTAACACTCAACACCACTGAAGATCAGATTAGTCTTAGAAGACAAAATCTAAAGGGGACCTGTACTAAAGCTAATCAACACTTGACAAAGTTACATTTGTAACATTGACAAGCACAAAGTCACTAGAACCGTTGATTACAGCTACAGGGGAAGCAGATGATTACCTGACACTCATTTTCACCTGTCTATTCTCAAGCACAAATATATGCATGGGAGAAGTAATGTTACATGTAAAACGCTTTGAGAGACTCTGGAAAGTGTATTATTGAAGCTTCGAAATAAATTTGCATAGAGCATATTATGAGATTTGGAGATAGTAGAGAAGCAAACCTTCATTGTCGTGGCCAGCCACAACCACTGGCCACTCAGAGCCCCTATATGCAGAATGCTTTTCTAGTTAACTCCATATTAGGCATAGGAGGAACATAGCTCAAAATCATAAAGGCATATGTGAAAACCGACAGCTAACATAATCCTGAACAGAGAAAAGTTGAAAGCATTCCCACTAACAACTGAAAGGAGATAAAGATCCCACTGTCACCAGCTCTGTTCAGCGTAGTCATGGAAGGCCCATCCAAAGCAATCAGGCAGTAGAAAGAAGTAAAGGGTATCCAAATCAGGAACGAGGAGCGAAAATCACCGCTTTCTCTGACAATGTGATCTTAAATCAAGAAAACTCCCAGGACTCCACCAGGAAACTCCTGGAATCGATAAATAAAATTCAGTAATGTCTCCGGATACAAAATCAAAGTGCACATATCAATAGCATTCCTATACACCAAAAATAGTCAAGATTGGGTCAAATCAAAGACTCAATACCATTCACAATAGCTAGACAGAAAATAAAGCACCTAGAAATATATTTAATGAAGGTGAAAGATCTCTTCAAAGAGAATTATGAAACACTGAGGACTGAAATCACACTTGACACACAAAAATGGAAAAGCATATCGTGCCCATGCAGTGGTAGAATCAACATTGTTAAAATATCCACTCTACCCAAAGAGATTTATAGATTCAGTGAAATCCCCATCTGAAAACCAACATCATATTTCATAGACCTGGAAAAAATAACTCCACATTTCATTTGGAACCAGAAAAGAGCCTGAAGAGCCAGTGCAATCTTAAGCAAAAAGAACAAATGTAAAGGTATCACATCACTAGACATCAATCTATACAAGGCTACAGTAACCAAAAGAGTGTGGGATTGTAACAAAAATAGAAACATAGACCAATTAAACATACAGAAACATAATAGAAAATATCTACAAGCTATACATCCAGTAAAGGGCTTATAACCAGAATCTACAAAGAACTCAAATAAATCAGCAAGAAAAGAACAACCTCATTTAAAAAGTGGGCAAAAGACACAAACAGAAGCTTGTCAAAGAATGGTATACGAATGGACAATAAACACATGAGAAAATGCTTAGTGTCACTAATCATTGGGAAAATGCAAATTAAAAACACAGTGAGTTATTGCCTTAGCCATATCATGTTAAATATGTAAATGCGATATATTTACCTCATGGAGTACTACTCAGCCCTAAAAAGGATGAATTAATGGCTTTTGCAAAAATTTGGATGGAACTGAAGACTTTTTCCCCAAGTAGAGGATCTAAAGACTAGACAAACACCATGTATGCTTGCTATTAAATGGAAATTGACCTGCGAGCAGGTGCACAGAGGGAGGAAAAATGCAGTGAAATCAAGCAGGTAGGAAGGCCATGAAGGAGTGAGGCAAAAGTCTACCTAATGGGTATAATGAACACTCTTTGGGTTATGGGCACACTTACAGCAGTGTGGCAAGCATTACAAAAGCAATCCATGTAACCAGAAACATTTTGTACCATCGTAATATCTTGAAGCTAAAAATAAAATTTTAAAAATCCTTCCATATTGTAAAGAAATAATAACTCTATTCTCCCTCCTAAAATAATGTAACCGTGCTTCCCTAACTGTAGTAGTTACATTATCTATCTCTTATCCCACCTAAGATAATGTATCTGCACCTCTGTAAGTACATCCTATAGTTACATGCTGTACTTAGAGACGTGTAGTTGCATAGGAGAGTGCTCATCTCTAAATGGGAGAAGAACTAGGCATTCAAACCATTTTGCTGAAATGTTTGGTATTACAGTAAAATAGTAGCTGTGCTGAGATTATTTCAAAATAGCCTGATTTTATTTTTTAATTTTTAAATTAAAAAAGAAGCAATGGCAGCAGAAGAATCAGTGCTCAACTAAGCTTACTCATTTCCACTTTTAAGTTATTTTTTATTTTTCATTATTATGGGGACAATTGTAAACATTTACTGCTGCTTTCAAATCCTGTGCTTATACATCTGTTTTCTGCAGTATTAAAGAAACCAAGCAGGAAAGGATATAGGGAGATGTAATTCTTAGCACTTCCTCCATAAATCGTGAACTAGGCACACCACAGACAAAGTCATGACCATCAGGAGAAAAAGCAAAGTCTTGCTGGTGAGTGAGCGAGAAAAACAAGGTGCCAAAAGTTCAAATGATAAAATTCTAAGAGAAGATAGAAGCATTAATGTAGCAGAGATTGTTAATTTTCCTTCAATATTTGTTCACCCTTCATTGTTGCTGATGTAACTGTGAGACTTAGATGGTCCTGTGACCAACTATTTTCCAGCTAGACTTAAAGATAAAGATGGACATCTGACTATATTCTGGTCAATAATAAACAAAATGCATTATTTCAAGGAGGCTTTTTTTGCCCTCCACTGTCTTTACTTTCTCACACACTGGAACATGAACATAGGAAGTAATTCAGTTTAATAAGCTGAATAAAAACAACCACTAGGAAATTGTGGGGTTACAAACAAAGGAAATCCAGATGTTTGGAAAACCTCATGCAGCTCACCCTGGAACCCTGACTATTTCTGAACTTACATGATGGAGAGAAATAAATGTTTACCTTTCATAAGCTACTGCATTTTATCAGTTTCTACATTATGGAAGCTCTGCCTATATCCTAAATAAAGCAAGAGGCAACCTGTAAATCAATTGGGCAATAAGAGTTTCCATAAGAAAAGGTAATATATAGTATAAAATTCTACAAAATCATTAAAATAATGATCACAATCATCTATCCAGTAAGTCAGGCCATCAATAGGTAACTGATAATGTTATAAATGAAATTACACTTGAGTAATATGGGAAAAATTCAGATGGGCAGCAGATTGAATAAGGCATAAGAAGTATGAATTCCACTACAACTGATTGATCTCTAATTGTTCAGATCATTTCCAGAGGAAAGATAACTGGACTGTGATTGGTGTCTTTTTTAAAAGAATGGCTGAAATTGCTTCTAGTTATGAATTTTATTGTCTATTATAGCAACATATATGCCACCCATATACAAACTGCTATTTCTGCATTTACATGAGTTTAAAAAAATATTGAAGAAGAGGTTATGTGTGCTTTCTTCTTGAACCATCCAAGCAAGTAATCACATTGTCATAAACCCCACTAGCTTTGGATCCCAGCAGACGTGGGTCTGTATCTTCCGACAGGAGATCTTTGAGACTTTGATGAAGATGCTTACATTTCTACATGGATAATATGCCAACAGCAATAGTGAAATGATATCATTGTGTTAAATAACTAAGAAAATTATTAAAATCCATATTGAACACCTGGCTCTCAAGGGCAGCTAGAATTCCTAATAATTTACGTTTTTATTAATAGTGCTTTTGTTCGCTCTTCAAAAAAAAATTAAATAATTATAGAATACTGTAATATTATAGTATTTTATAATATACTACACTATTAATATATAATTCTTTAATTATATAAATAAGTATAGATAAATAATACATGTAATGTTTTATATGTAATTAGTCGCAGAGTATTCAGAGTTTGGTTTTGATAAACTCTTACATTATTATGATGATATGGATGGTTACACATATCATATTCTTCATAATAATGATTGAGGTGCTTGCCTACAAATGTTCTAAACAAGAATTTTAGGTGAGACTACAAATATGTGACTAAGCTAATCTTTACTCAGCATTTCACTATTTGTGCAATAATAGATCCTAAGAATACAGGGGTTAATCTTGTAATTTAATATGATTAAAGATTTCTCTCATTCAAACTTACATAACTTTATGAAAGACTGCATGTATGATATAATTTTGTATACATCTATTCAGAAATTTTTGTTTAATGTTAAAATCATTCTAGGAACTACTTAACTCCACCAATACGATTTTATAGTCCTCTAATTAAAGCTATAATTCTAGACTCATGGAATTCTAAATGGTTCACAATATATTGTGCGTAAATAAATTGTGAAGGTCTGGTTCTCAAGGCACAGGGATGTGATATTTGTGACTTTATTAACTGTCAGTTAGCAGGCACAGACCTAAGCGCTAGATATTACTTTATTTTCATTAAAGCATTTTTTTAATTAGAAAACTTAGAATGTTGAGGTTATTATAAGATTTTAATGAGAATTTAGAGAGCTGGAATCTAGAGCTAATACTCTTGCCTTTTCTGTCTTATTGTCTCCTTGAAGGGTTTTGTCTTGATTGACAGCAAAATGAAAAAGTCATGCCCCTACAACCGTATTCTTTAATCCTGTGACTCTCAATAGAAAGCAGAATGAACAGAGAATAGAAAATTCAGTTCTCATCACTTCTTTAAGGGGATACTCAGTGTTTTGCTTATTTTTTAAGCCCCTGTGGTTGAATATTACTATGAATTACTTAAAAATTGTCTTCCTCTCCAAAATCAATCTTCCATATAACTACCCTCTTCTGACTATTTACTTCAATTTCTGAAGTAAAATGTATTAAATAAATTTCTATGTTCTTGTCAAAGAAACTATTAGAAGTTTCTAAAGAATTGGTTGGGGAATGAGGTTGGGAGGATAAAAATATTCCAGACAGTATAAAAAACATGTTTGCATTGCAGTGACATATTTTTAGCTGTATTATGTTATCACTTTGTTCTATAACCCACTCTTATCATTTTCCTGCCAAGAACACACTGATGCCACAACATTATTATAAGTTGCAGCACATTCTCACTTAACTTATTTAAATATATGCAAGATGAAAGACTTAAATATGTTAACATCATCAATTTCTTGGAATTCTGATAGCCATAAATAAGATACATTCATGTCATTTAATAAAGTAATTAAGGTGTAAATTTAACATCGTTATTGTTATATTTCATAATTGTGAAAATATATTGGTTGCCTCTTGATGACAGTGAGTCCTTTCAGTATCAGCAAAGTTCTGCACATTGGCCAAAACTAAATGCTTAATCAGAAGATATGCATGTGCTAAAGACACTTTAGTACTAATTGTTGTAATGAGTTATATCGTATACTTCCTCAAAATATATGTTAACTGTCATGTATAGAAGAGAGCGATAAGAATGAACAAGAGTTAAAGGGCAAGTAAATATCAATTTCCATGATTATAGTGTATAGTTTGAATTTTCATAGTGAATATATTTGTATTAATATTTTGCTTATATGTATTTTCTTTATTATAACATTAAGATTATTCCCCCTGAGAAACCTCTTTAACTGAGTTTCAAAGGTATGGGGAAATATCATTTTCATTATCATTACATTATTTTAATTGTTATTAAAACAAATAACATCCATAAAATAAACACAAAAAGTGTTTATGGAGGCTTGCTTCCTTCCAAGCTTTCTCTCTCTTTCTGCAGGTAGGTAAGGCCCCAGATTCTCCGGAACCTCAGGATGCATTACTTCTTTGCTGAGATTTGCAGGTCGTAAGGAGCTTCAGAGAGCCACTTGGGAAAACAGAGGCATCCCGGATAAGTGGGGCTCCAAGTTACCTATTCTTGTATTTAGGTACTGAACCAACCTGAAACTAAATTCAGCTTCAAAATACTTCAGAAGACCATGCTTGTATTTAGAAGACCATTTTCAGGAATAATTTAGCCAGTTTATTTATATAGCCTTTTAGGATTCTTTTCCTAAGGAAAAAAAATCCAGAAACCTGCAGTTGAGATTTTAATTAAATGGTACTTGTTACCAGATGGCACAAGTATCCTCAAATTTGTTATGTAATTATTATGTATCTAAAGGTGCCAGAAGAAAAATGCATCTATACTATTCTACCTTATAAAGATAAAATTAATTTAGAAAATTGGCAAAATCCAGGATTTGTCCGAAGAGTTAAATTCATTTTCTTAAATATTATAGTACATAATTATGCATATAATTTATAAATTAAAAACCTCCATTTCTGTTTTCAAATAGAAACTAGCAAAATGCTAGAGCCAAGTCATGCTAGAGAGGTTTCTTTTTATTCTTTTGAGATCCTATTATTCCTCTGTATGCTAATTTCAGCTGATCTTTTGGTCGGAAGGTGTTATGAATCCAACATGTTTCTTCTTTTTTTTCCTGAAGACATAGTTAAACTTTACTTTCCAGGTTTCATTGCTGTTAAGCATGACTGACCTTATTACTGAGTGCCAGTCAAATGAATAAAGTAAATACCTCTTCTAGGAACATATCATAAAAATATTCCTTTTTATATTCTTAAAACTCTTTCAATTTTTAGCAAGCTAATGTATCTAAAAATATTGAGTTTAAGGATGTTATGGTAAAGTTGGTAAACCACCCATGCTGGTTCTAAATCATCACTTGGACATTCTTTGCCCACCAATCAGGAAAACCCACTTTTAACTCTGCCTAAGTCAGCTTGAAACCTCTGAGTGGCTGATAGTACAGCCCAATGTGGTGTGAAAGGACAGGGAGATGGGAAACTCTGAATTGGAATTCAGAAGCTTCAGATGCTAAATGTAAATGAGTATCAGGAATAATGTAGCCAATTTATTTATTTATATATCCTTTATCTTATGTACAAGTATTATATTTTATGTAAATTTATATCAAAGTAAATCAAATGTAGCTCTTTCAAGAATCCTAAAATGAAAATTCTAAATGATGAGAAATCATTAAGTCAGGCATTTCTTCCCTCAGTGGTACATAAAATAATAGTGTCTTAAAGCAGATGGCATTTTTCATTCCACAGATGCAGTAAAGTTCTTTGGAAAGAACTTTAGGTATAGATGTTGGCACATGAAATTAAATAGAAGGAAATAGATCAGAGGCAGGCTAAATTTATAGTGAATAATATTTCTATCAAAACGATTTACCCTAGATAATGAACATTTCACTCTTCAAGGCTTAAAATACTGTGCCTTTTGTTTCTTTAAAGTTTTCCAAGCATGAAACGGGGTTTGAAAGTTATGCTAGTCATAGAAAGTATCTTTGCACCACAAAACTTAGTGCCGAACATGAAGTTACTGGCCAAAGAGAAAATGTTCAGGGGTATCTGAGAACAAAGAACCAGAAAGTGTTTCTCAGAGAGTATAAGTAGGGTTAATCATGGACTCTCTCATCTTTCAGGCCTGAGAAATTTGCCTTGTTGGTTTGCTAGAAGTTTATGCCTTATACGAATTGGTGACCACTGGTTGCCCTCTTGACTTTCCATTCTTGCATGTAGATATCCTGTCCTCAAATTAATCTTGTATAATTGTTGAGAGAATAGAAGTTTTAACTTTGAGTTCACAAGGTGGTAGTCCATGAATATTATATCTTATTGGAGAGAATTGAGTAACACCTAGGAACACGAACTTCCAGTTGATAGAATGTAGGATTATCAGAGTTAGAAATAATTGTTGAATTATTCTATATATGAAAAGACTGGCATAGACAGTCAGTAAAGAGGGCATGTGGCAGAGATTTATTTGTGTTTACAAAATATCTTCCTCTTTGGCTGACAGCTAGACTGCATCTTTCCATTGCTTTGCAGGTGCTCATGGGACTGAGTTTTCGCTGATGGGTACACACAGAAGGGTATCGCCCTCTAGGCCAAGGCCATTATTATTTCTATGGCTCACCTCCCATGGTCTTTCCCCTTCTATAGAATTAGTGTGGTAAAACATGACAATTTTTGAAGTTATCTGTAGAAACTGGGAAAATTGTAAGAACAAAAAAGTCTGGCTTCTTAAATTACAGCTTAGAAGAAAGTTGCACATAAAGAGTAACATTCTATATAAAATGAGACAGTTCCTAATATGTGCAGTCAATGAAATTTGAAATTTCTCTCTAATGGTGATGTTTTATCTTAACTAATTCCAACATTATAGTAGTCCAGATTATCTATTTTCTTGAAGTGGAGACAATATTCCTGACAGCAAACAAATTTGTATTTCTTTTGTCTATGGTCAGAAAACACAGCCCAATTAGAAAATGATTAAAGGAGATAAATAAACACTTCATCTTAAAAGATATACAGGTGGTGCTATGGTTTGAATGGTGGGGTCTCTTCTGAAATTCATATTGAAAATCCTCAATGCAATCATATTAAAGATGCAGCCTTTTGCAGTTGATGAAGTCACAGGGATGCTGCCCTCGTGAATGGGATTAGTACACTTATACAAGAGCACAAGGTCATAAAGAGCACCTTCATGCCCTTGCACTCCTCCACCATATGAGAACACTGCAAAAGGCAGATCTTGGAAGAGAGAGCAGCTCTAACCACACACCAATGCTGACAGCTTGACCTCGGACTTCCTGATCCCCAAACTGAGAGAAACAAATGTATGTTGTTTATAAATAACCTAGTGTCCTGTATTTTGCTGTGGAAGTACAAATACATTAAGGTAGATGATGAACACATGAAAAGATGCTCACGTCACTAGCTAGAAACATCACTCATTCAACATCATTAGCTATTAGGGAATTCAAGTTAAATCCATAATATAATGCCACTACTTATCTATTAGAATAACTAAAATTAAAAAGAAAATAGTGATAGCAGCAAATTATAGTAATTATGTGGAAATACTCGAATCCTCATACATTACTGGCCAGAATGTAAAATGGAATGAACACTCTGAAAATCAATCTCACATTTTCTCAAAATATGAAACTTACACTTAACCTGAAATAGCTATCCTAACATTAAACCTAGAGCAATAAAAGGAACACATTCTTATATATACAACAGCTTAGATAGAGCTCAATGTCGTTATTTAAGTAAAAAATATATTATTAAATAACTGTGTGTTGTATGATTCTATCTATATAGTATTCTCACAGTGACAAAATTATAGAGATAAAGGACATATTAGTAGAGGAAAGTAGGAGGCTCTAACTAGAAAGGTCTTACACCAGGGAGCTCCTTTGTGTTAAGGGAACATTTGTGTCTTGAACATGGTTGTGGTTACAAAATCCATACATGTGGTAGAATATCCATAATATTATATATACAGATATATTAGGCACATAAATAAAAATGAGTTAATGCAAAAACTGGTGAAACTTGAATAAATCCTATACGTCTTATTTTTTTATGCCAATTTACTTTTTTGGTTTTGATAATGTGCTATAGTTATGTAAGATATCACCATCGTGGGACACTGGGTAACAGATAGCATCTCTCCATAGGCAATGATAGAACCTTTTAGGCCCATCTTTGCAGCTTATTGTGTATTTTTAAGCATTTCCCAGTTCAAGTTTAAAAATATTTCAGCCTATTATGAGCTGATTATCTGAAAGTTTCTATCTCCCCAGTTTCATATGTTGAAGTCCTAATCCCCCATGTGACTGTATTTGGAGGTGGGCATTCTAAGGAAGAAATTTAAAGATATATAAAGTTGTAAGAGTAAGATTAGGATCCAATATGATTAATACCACTGAAAAAGAGACATTGGTGTGTGTGCGAGTGTGTGGGCTCTCTGTCCCTCCCATTACCCTCTGCTTTATGTCAACACAGCTAGAAGGCAGCTGTTCTTATGATATAGGGCAGGTGCACCCCGGCTTGGTCAGCACCAGCTACCCGGGAGGACCTGCCAAGCTTCTGCATCTCTGCCCCAGAGGTGTTGGTGCAGCGGACCAGGGGAGGCAGAGAGGGAGAGCGGGGCTGAAGCCTGGGGTCCCTAGTTAGTTTAGGGGGCCCCAGCACGGCCCACGCTGCTGCTAATGCCAACCCCAGAACCACCCTTGAACCTAGAAAGCCTTCCTCTGGCTGCACTACTCCCCAGTAAGTATTTCATAGTCCTAAGTGTGATACAGGGTTCCCCATTCAGGGATGAACAGGTATCCTTCATTTCCCAGGCCTAGAGAATTTTATGAATGGACTATCTCCATTCATTAATGTGTTCATGTCCCTTGCCCCATTGAGGGACTGTATCCATTCACTGATACACTTATGCATCTTACCCCACGGAAGGGATCGCATCCGTTCATTAACCCACTCATTCATCTTGCCCCATGAAGGGGCTGTATCCATTCATTTGTTACCGAGTCCCGGCCAAAGGTAACTACAAACGACCCATGTGATTATATATATCCCTAGGAAAAGAGCCCAGGCAGAGAGGAGATTGTTTCCGACTCGGATTTTTCCCTCTACCAGGAGCACTGGTGGTTTTTCTCTGTATTCTTTTCTGTAAAATAAATCCCATCTTACCACTGAACTGGGGTCCATGGATTTGTTCTTCAAAATCCCAAGATCAAGGACCTATTGAAGAAGAAATTCCAAAACCACTAAAGCGTATAAAAACGCCCCTCTAGGAACCAAGTAGGCCAGCACCTTTATTGACCAGAACTTTGGAAAGTCTGCATACTCCCAGCTCCTACAGTTGTGAAGAACGAATGTTTGGTTTTTAAACCACTTAGTTTATGGTATTTTGTCATGGCAGCCCAAGAAAAGTAATATACAGCCCATTTTTGATATAGTATTTCTTGCTCATTATGGATCACATACTTTCATTTATATTTAGATGTTCTTAACCCCACTTTTCTTAAAATTAACTTGAACTTTTTTTCTTGTATAATTCAGTATCCTGAATTACTTAGTCTCACTATTATTTATCTTCATTTTCTCTTTTCTTTTTTATTGACTGTATTTCATAATGGTACAGTTCTACATGGCAGATTTTGTCCTTTATTAATCTTTCTACACTTACCTAGATTCACCTTTCCAGTTTGTGGTTGCCTCTACTCCCACCCTCAGTACCCAGAATAGGACCAGATCCTACTGTTCGTAAATTAACTCTCTTTTAAGGCAGTGTAATTACAGCATGGTTCAAGTGCCCTCTTTAAGAAATGTACTGTGTCTCTTTCACCAAAGTAGAGACTCAAGATTCAAAACTCTAATCTTGGACAGTAACTCA
The DNA here is from genome assembly GCA_963574655.1 of Perodicticus potto. NCBI lineage: Eukaryota > Metazoa > Chordata > Mammalia > Primates > Lorisidae > Perodicticus > Perodicticus potto. The sequence goes on along the minus strand of CAUYRH010016202.1, from coordinate 2,617 downwards.
AAAAACCTGTGGCCCGCTATGGCAAGACAATCCAACACAATTAAAATTTAATTTTAATGATGTGCCGCTGGACCCATGCCCCGCTGAATTCAGGCTTGTTTTAGACCCCAGCATGTAACAGGAGTCCCCATTTGTGGTGCTCTTTGCCTGTTTTCCTGCACCAAAGAGTTAGGCTCATGGCTTCAGTCTTGGCAGATCTTTATCTTATTTCTGAGGGCAACTATAACTTTATTATAATTACTTTTTTTAGAGAGAAGGAGTACTCAACATGCAAATTTACATTACCATTTTGATTGAATACTGCCCACATGTTTAAAGAATTCTGTCTTTGAAATTCTGCATACTAGTCAGTCAATAATGATTTATCTGTTTTGCTGTTTCATTTTTAATGAAATGTGGTTCACCTTCATTTGGCAGATTTGCTTCTTTCTTCATCTCTGGGAAATGGTCTGTATTGCATCTCTGAATAGTTTTTGATTTACTGCTTTCTGTTCTTCAGCAACACTGATGATCTCATGGTCATTATCCATGTCTACCGTCTACAAGAATCCTCTCAGTGATTATTTTGTTTCTTTCATAGCATCAGTGTCTTTCTTTTCTGTATTCACCACTGGCCTCTGGTCACTTCTCTATTTTAGTAAAGCAATTTTTAATTAAATTTATAACCTGAATATTGAGTCTCAGCACATCATTTTTTTCTTTCCTGTGCAAGCTCGGTTTTGGCTCTCCTTGGTCCAGTAACTTTGAAATCAAAGATTTGCCTTTCTCTCTAGGGATGCTGCTCTATCTGCAGATATCTTCTGGAATCATTACTTCATGAACATCTACATCAATTCTACTCACAATCTGTTGGCAAAAGCTAACTTCATGGCTTCAACTCAACTTCAAAAACACTAGAAAATGAAGGGCAAGGGAAGAAAAGAAAGAACAACTAGAGAGTGTATAATACATATGGAGCATAGAAATCCAAAATAATTCTAAAATAAGTTTTTTTTAATTGAGAGAGCAAGGGTTTCTCAAAAATGTATTATATGCTACCTAAAAGGCCCTCACACTGGCTAAATTGTGGCAATTTGAGGGATTGAAATAAATTAGATTTTTAATGAGTCAATTACAAAAAAAATTGAATCTGTTAGAAGAACCATGAGTTAATTATAATAATAAAAATGGAAATATAATAAAATCTGCTGAAACATAGTTATTATGCATGCATAAATATCTACAATCTATAAAAATTATACATATTTAGTTTAATTATTTATGGAATCCCATGAGTGGAAAAAAAAACCATAAGCTGAATTTCCTCTTCTTTCACATTGCAACAATCAACACAAAAGACTACCACGACCAAAGGTTTGGCAATTTCTCCCACCAGCAAGCAAGCAGTTAGTTTCGTGGGGACACCATCTGAGTGTCCTCTAAGTCAGTTCAGTTCAACCTTAATTTCCTATAGCATCAGAGCCCACAGGTTAATGGCTCAGTCCCACAAGACTGCTCCCCACTTCTGATGCCAGTATCAAGCCCCAGGTTAATTCACCTATGCCTCTGACCAGCCGGCTGCCAATCAGGATCCCCATAAACCCCTTATGGATTCAGTTGATTTGCTAGATCAGTTCAAAAAAAACTCAGGGAAACAGTTATGCTTACTGGATTATTTATAATAAAGACTATTTCAAAGGATGGAGAGTTATATGAGGCATTGTATGAATATTTCATTACATAAATATGAATGCATAGGTTAGGAGTGGAGCCAAAAGTCTCAACCCCCTAATTCTGGTTTGGTCTTTCAAATGATTAGTTCCCACCCTGAAGCTACCAGCCATCAGTCAAATTATGAGCATAGATGAACATATCACTTTGAAGATTTCGAAGATTTTAGGAAGTGCATGCCAGGAAATAAAGTTGACAACCAAATATATATTTCACAATTTACAGTTCAACCCTGGTCTCTGAACATGAACCACATACAGCCAAAGGACGTATAACTTGCAAGATACTTCCACATTACTAGAATCCCATTCAATATACCAATGATTAACCCATTCCATCAATCATGTTGTTTGTGGAATGAAGTCACTTAGGTTTTCAGGCTTTTATTCAATCTTCTCAATTTCCAAAAGGAATAACACTCTTGCCAAAAATATTACTTCACCATTTTAGGTATTTGGTATACTTTCAACTAAGAGACAATGTGATCTCTTGGCCTAAGTCTCTTTCAAAGTGTTCATTTAAGATTGGATTTCTCAGCTTGGCGCCTGTGGCTCAACAGGCTAAGGCGCCAGCCACGTACACCTAAGCTGGCGGGTTCAAATCCAGCCTGGGGCCCGCCAAACAACCATGACGGCTGCAACCAAAAAATGGCCGGGCGTTGTGGCGGGCGCCTGTAGTCCCAGCTACTTGGGAGGCGGAGGCAAGAGACTTGCTGGAGCCCAGGAATTGGAGGTTGCTGTGAGCTGTGATGCCACAGCACTCTATCCAGGGTGACAGCTTGAGGCTCTGACTCAAAAAAATAAAAAAAATAAAAAAAAGATTGGATTTCTCTCAAGGTATAGCCCTTATATATTTATTTCCTTACCCTCAGGTACTATTCCTCATTATCTCTATTAAAATTTTTTCA
>CAUYRH010016201.1:0-16374 GCA_963574655.1 Perodicticus potto | reverse complement strand
CAACTGGGCTTCAAACCCAGATGCCTAGCTCAAGTCTGTACTATCTGAAGAAAGCCATTCTTTTTTTTTCTTTTTTTTGAGACAGAGCCTTAAGCTGTCACCCTGGATAGAGTGCTGTGGCATCACAGCTCACAGCAACCTGCAATTCCTGGGCTCAAGCAAGTCTTTTGCCTCTGCCTCCCAAGTAGCTGGCATTATAGGTGCCCGCCACAAGGCCCGGCCATTTTTTGGTTACAGCCGTCATTGTTGTTTGGCGGGCCCGGGCTGGATTCGAACCTGCCAGTTCAGGCGTATGTGGCTGGCGCCTTAGCCCATTGAGCCACAGGCGCCGAGCCCGAGTGTGTTATTTTTAATAAGGTGATTACTAGCTTCCTCAAGTTAGGATTATGCCTTTCCCTTATTTGTCAATTATTTCCCTCATGGTGACTATGAAAAGGCATCTTGGGGACAGTTGCTGCATTTGGATTTGATTTTATTTATTAATTGAATGAAAGAGCAAACTAGTGAATGACTAAATAAATGAATGAGTGCATACTGAATGAATGACCGGTGGCCTCCATTCCAAAGATGGGGCAGTTGCCTGAAAGGCACAGTGAGGTCAGGTGACTGGCTGAAAGCCACACACTGATGTGGTAGCCCTGCCTGATCAAATGCCAAATTTATTTTCTTTGCTTTATCTAGTTAGCTATAAACACCAGGTTTTTTTTTTTTTTAAATCCCATAAAGTATCAACATTAAAGAGTAAACATGGAAAAACAAGATACACAATTAAATGGATTTTAAAATGAATTTAATATGTAAAAGTACCACAAGTAAGAATGGGGGGGGTAAACTGTCATTTGCTAGGAAGAATGCTTCTCTATTTTATTGAGCAGACTTGCCTCTCATTCAATGGATCCAGGAATACTTTTTGATAATGTCCTTTGTAATTTTTCTTGGCATAAAGGACTTCATATATGTTCGTTGTGTTCTTTAAAGACAGGTTTCTTCGGTGCAAAGGACACCATTCCCTTCACCCTTGCCCACTACATTACAAGTGAGGGGATGTTACAGGGAGAGACTGTCCATTGTTACACCTACGCCTGCACTTTGTTTTGTTTTTCTGCACGTTTGGACAGATCAAGATTGGACGTGATTCTATTTCTGTTGAGAGGCTTTTATTCAGGAATAGGTACCAAAAGAATTCCAACGAACATAAAATAAAAACGGTGTGCAATTTATATGAAACTCTGATTTACATGGTCCTAACAGCAAAGAGAAAAAAAGCTATTAAAGTGGCCCTCCCTCCGGGGAGTGGGGTGTCTACTGCTCTCCAGCGCGCCCTCGGCACATCCAGGCTCAGATACTCTGCCTCCAGCCTCGCCTTCTCTCTCCCTCTGCCCCTCTGGCGCGCCCCCCCCCCCTCCCCCGGCTTCTGCGCTTTCTTACTCCTCTCCGCTGCTTAACTACAGCTCCCACTGGAACTTGCACAATCAAAACCAGCTCTCCTCTCCAGCAGCCTCCAGACGCGCATCACCTGGGGAAGAGCGAGCAGCCAGGTAGCTGGGGGCGGGGAGGGGACCCTGCGGCCGCTCCGGAGCGCAGGGCGTCGCGCCGGCCGGCCTCCAGGGTCCTGCAGCGGCGGCCGCCCGTGTTTCGGAGCAACGGAGCAACCATGGAAAGAGAAAAGCCAGTGCCGGTGGCAACCGCAAGTGGGGAGAGCTTGCCGCAGTAGCTGGTGCTGCAGAATGTGTGAGTGAAGACCGGAGCCCCGCCAGATTCTCCATCCCGCTCCGGCTTCATTGACTGTCTCCAGGAGGGAAACCTTGGACGCGGGTGCACTAGCCAGGCGGGGGTGCCACCCTGGATCTGTAACTGTGAACTCCCGACTGTGGAAAATGGTAAACAAAGACATGAATGGATTCCCAGTCAAGAAATGCTCAGCCTTCCAATTTTTTAAGAAGCGGGTAAGGACAGGTTTTGTTTGTTTCTTTTGTTTTCTGTGCTTCCCTTAAATGCCTTTGAACGTTTGCCTGGAGTAAGCCTGCCGTTTTGTTGCTGGACCCTCCACGTAAGCCGGGCTTCTGGCAGCAGAAGCTGAGAAATGTACCTGCCCTGGTCCTAATTTGTTGGCAGAGGGGGTGGGGGGCTAAGAAGAGTTGCACTGGGAGGAGGGGGTTGGGCTGAGATGTCTTAAAGAGGGTTTGGGCTGGGAGTGAGGATTTCTCAATCAAAGCCACAACAAAGGTTACAAGGCAGTTTCTAAGAGAATTGGCCGGAGTTCGGTTATGGCTAGTCATTCAGGCAGGGGCTAATCTAGTAGCTCCCTCTCCCTCTTATCTTTGAAGGGTTCAACTTTTCCACACCTTTCATCCGCTCATTGCCTCAAGTGCTGTGTTATCATCTTCATTCGTCAGAAGCAGCAGCTTCTGCCTTCCCAAATCCATTCAGCCAATAATTGGCTGTGTCTCTATCTATGGTATAAATAGCAAAGAATGACCTTTTCCAGAAATGATGGAATCCAGCACTTAAAATCCTCTATCTCAAGTTGCCTCAATTTTGCTTTTGCTTGGCATAACTGTCTTTTACAAAGAGAGAGCAGTGGCTGGTCTGCATGTAAGTGATAATTCAGGATTATGCTGCTGTATGCATTTAATTCTTAAACTTCTTTTTGTTCAAGGTACTAATAATGTTACATTGGTTGTAAATGAGCAAAAAAAAAAAGATCTTTCTTTTCTTTGGTTTTGGTAAGCTGCACAATAAACTTAGTTCATCATGATGGCCACACTGGGGGTCTGTATAAATTTGCAAATTTATACACCAGTAGGAGGTAAGAAATGCATGACTGTTAGGGAATGGAGACTGACATTCTTGTGGAGAGCGTTTCTTCAGCACGGAAACATCCTCCAGCCCTCAACTTCCCCATCCTATTTAATACCTTATGGCAAGTCCATCAAAATGGTTCTCTCCATTCCATTCTTCCTTCCCTTTATTGAGGTCCATTCTGTGCCATGCCTGAAACCCTGAAACACAACCCTTCAGTTTACTCGCCAGCAGAACACAATGAATTACAGGCCTGGCCGGACTACCGCCCTGCACCAAATGGGCAAGCTGGGAGGACAGGCTCAGAGACACAGCATGTCGGGACCAGCCAGAGGGCTGGCAGGGCCTCCGTAGGGGCCTTGACTCAGTCCTCACCAGCAAATCAAAATCTGTAAAGTCTGTGGGCCAAAACATAGGTATTAAAAACAAAACAAACCAACAGAAAGCCCTGTCCTGGCCACTGCTGCTGGAGCAGGAACACCAGGTGTGATCCCACACTATTGGAGTCTGCAAGCTAAATGAAACCAAGGCAGTGCACAGAGCTCTACAGTGCTGCTTGGTTTTCTCCTGCAGCCAAAATACCTTTCTTCAAGGGAAAGGTCCTTTGTGAAGACATTTTTCCACAAAGGAAAAATGTTTGGACAAATGTTTGGTTAATAAAAAATGTCGTAGCCTATTATTCAGGACTTAAACTCTCTATGCCCTTTTATTTAATTTTTTTGGTGGTATTGGGGGGTATTCTAAAACTCTTCAATCAGATATCCTTAATCAACAAAGTGGTTGTCACATAGATTTTTTTAACAGTTATCTTTTATTTGCTATCAAAAAAAAAAAAATGCACGAATAGAAATACTAATTTACCATCTGATTTTGTTTTGATTAGGGTGGCACTATGACTTAAAGGAGTAGGGCGCCAGCCCCATATACCAGAGGTGTCAGGTTCAAACCCAGCCCTGGCCCAAAACTGCAAAAAAAAAAAAAAAAAAAAAAAAAAAACCCATCATTGACCAACAGATTTCAGTTGGTGCCTCTGTAGACCTTGAAGTTTGCAGTGAACAAGCCAGGGTACTGTTATCTTACCTGAGTTCCTACAAGGAGAAAGAAGTTTGCACCAAGTTAACTGGCAGGCAACTTCATCTGCCATCTAACCCGTCTGTCAGCTGCTAGAAATCCTCCCAGGGATAAGTCCCTTGGTTCATCTCTGTTTTGGTTTATTCTGTAAGTTTTGTGTTCTAAATGTTCATGTCAGTTACTATGACTTTGCTTTGGTTTTACTTTTTTTGCTTTTTTGGTTTTTAATTATACAAGAAATATGTGAAGTGTTCAAACAATTCTAAGGTATATCCATCCCATATATCTCACCTCCTCTCCGACCTTTCTCCCTTTCCCAAATGTAACTGTTACATTGATGTTTATACTCCCCAGACCTTTTCTATGTATTTGCATACACATTCATATACTAGAATGCCTTTATTTTCAGCTAAGAATAATCCATTTTTTTTAGATTCTATTATTGAAGTTCCACACATTTCTGCATATTTTATTTTTAACCTAGCTACACAGTCTTACAAAGTGAACCTTTGTCCAATGCCTCCATTAAACTATGAATAGATCTTGGGGGGAAAAAAAAAGTAGGATCTTTTAGGGCTCAATAAAAAGAATGAGGTTTGGACCCAATTTAAACAGCTCAAATTTTTAGAAGGCTTAAACAGTGCTTCCTATACCTCTGAGACATTTTCCAAAGGGCATATAAGCAGCTGGCAGAAGAGAATGTAGATTGTCTGCTCTTATAGACTTCTGCCAGACCCCAGTTTTTTGCGCTATGTACTAGGTGCTGTAGGCTAAGCGCCTTATATGTATTGGCTCACTTCATCCTCATAGTAACCTTATGAAGTAAGAAAAATTATTAAACATGCAAAGCGTTGCTTAGAGAGATTACACAACTGGCCCAAGGTCATATAACTAAAAAGCAGCAGAGCTAAAATGTAGACCATTTTTGACTTACAGCCAGTATTCTTAACCTATACTTTTTGATTTCAAACCATCCTCTCCCCACCCCACTCCTACTTTTCTTCTCCCTTTTTCTTTTCTAAGTGAAATCTTTCTGCCATTACCCCAATTTATCAACCCTATTAAGGCAGCCAAGCCTCAGCACACAAACCTCTCTTGCAGCTCCCGGGAACCCAGATTCCAGGAACAGTCTGAGGAAAGGCAGGCAGCGCTGACGCTTCTTCCACAAAATTTCTTAGATTTATGCTTTTCACCCTCATGTTTTAAAAGCTCAACTAAGTCAGCTTAATGTCATTTAGCTGAGAATTGCTAAACTACACTGGATAAGAGCTCTACTTTCATTCTCTACGTGTTCATGATAAATTAGCATCAGATGTATGTGGCATCAGATTTATCCTTAGAGTCTCCAAAAATTCATTTATGATGAATAGAAAAATGTCCTTATCAGTTTTATTCTCACAATCCAAGAGCTTTAAAAGTTATCAATCCTGCTAAAGGTAATCCATTTTCATGGATTTAAAGATTTGTTCCATACATGGCTCAGATTCCTACATAATGACTCAGAAAGTACAAACAAATGACATTGTCTACAACTTGATAATTCCTTCTGGAAATACAGTAGGTATGTAAATCTATAGCCAAGATTACATTACCTTTTTAAAAATTTCCAATGTTATCTAGCTCTATAGAATTTTGGATTTGGAATGAACCTGAGAAATCCTCTCACTGAACTCCCCCTTTCAAAGATAAGGGAACTGAGTGCCTAGAAGGTGAATCATCTATCAAATTAGAATGGGACTGAGCTAAGCCTTATGATTCAGGTTTTCACTTCCAGACCTAGTGTTTTCTTCTCCACTGTGCCATCAAACTGGTCAAGTGCTTCATGCCTCGTTTGAACAGAGACCAGGAGTGGTGGCTCACGCTTGTAATCCTAGCACTCTGGGAGGCCAAGGTAAGAGGATCCTTTGAGTTCAGGAGTTTGAGACCAGCCTGAGCGAGACCCCCTCTCTACTAAAAATAGACAAATTAGTTAGGCATCATGGTGGGCACCTGTAGTCCCAGCTACTTGGGAGGCTGAGGCAGGAAGATTGTTTGAACCCAAGAGCTATGAGGACACCACTGCGTCCCTGCTTGGGCAACAGAGTGAGACTCTATTTCAACAACCACAAAAAAAGGACCTTCCTACCCTGTGGTGGCTACAAGAAATAAACAGTCCTAAGGGGCTGTGAGCTGTGCTGTGGGAGTACGCCCAGGAGGATTTAAACAGCTTCAATTTTAGCAAATTCTGTAGAAGCCACTGGAGTTTCCACCATGGTTCTAGGAGGAAACATGATCAAAACTGTATTGAAAAAAATCTAAAACAGAACTTGTGATTTGCTAGAGAGCTTTCCTACTGCCCTTAGAGCAGTCACTTGGAAAATAGACCTCTCCATAGTTAGGGCTGGCTGTCATAGCAATATGTGTAGGAATTGGTGGTGTCGGGCTGACTACCCAAATTTGAATTCTGGATATGCCTCTTCCTAGCTCAATGACCTGGAGCAAGTTACTGAACTTCTCTGACCCTCAGTTTCCTTGGCCATGAAATGGGCATCATGAGGTGATTATGAAGATTCCACAAATAAAGTGTTTTGAACAGTGCTTGAGCATTATTAAACACTTAGTAATGTTGCCCTCTGAGAGGATGCAAAGATTTCCCATCAGGAAGGGCTCTTTATCCTTCCAATGTGATAGAACAACAGGAGGGGAATCAGACGTAAAGGGATGCTGTCTATGGGACACGTATGAAGAATACCCACTTCAGAGGAACTTGATCTTAGTTCTCAGTTCGGCCCAAGTAAACATCTTGTCCGGGCTGAAGCCCTTTCCTTTGCTGGGGGGCCAGAGCAGTGGCACCACTTCACTTGTCTGCCCTCTGTCCTAGACTGTTTATTGTAGACAGGCAGGTAGGACAGGGACTGCGGAGCCACATCCTGATTCTGCCACTAACCAGCTTTGTGACTTGGAGTTCCGTACCCTCCGTATGCCCTAGTTTCTTCGTCTGTGAAAGCAAGATAATAATAGCAACTACCTTAGGATTTTGGTGTGTGATTTAAATGCGTAATATACTTAAAACTGATAGTTATTGTAATAGCTGGTGTTACTAAAGAACAATATAAGGAATTGTTCAAATGCTCCTAAACATGAAATATTGAGTCAGGACAGAAGGATCTTATCAAAGAGGGTATTCATTTAGCTGAGTGAAGAAAAAAAGCGGTTATCTTTTCCCCATTCTGTTTTGAGTTTTTTGTTTGTTTTTGTTTTTGTTTTTTTGTTTGGGACAGAGTCTCACTCTGTTGCCTAGGCCAGAGTGCCATGGCATCAGCCTAGTTCATAGCCACCTCAAACTCTTGGGTTCAAGTGATCCTCCTGCCTCAGCCTCCTGAGTAGGTATGACTACAGACACCGGTCATACTCCTGGCTGGTTTTTCTATTTTCAGTAGAGATGGGGTCTCACTGTTGCTCAGGCTGCTCTTGAACTTCTGAGCTCAAATTCCTGAGCTGAAACTCCTGAGCTGAAGGCATCCTCCTGCCTCAGCCCCGCACAGTGCTAGGATTACAGCTGTGAGCCACCACACCGGGCCTGGCAGGACAGTTCTTAAGGACAGAGAACTGGTCACCTTGCTCATTATATTGTCTACTTGTGAAGCCACATTTGTTAAATAAAAAAATATGTAAAATAGGGCAGAGCCTGTGACTCAAAGGAGTAGGGCACCGGGCCCCATATACTGGAGGCGGGTTCAAACCTAGCCCCGGCCAAAAACCACAAAAAAAAAAAAAAAAGTAAAATAAATGAATGTATCCTAACATTGATTTGTCCTGGGGTCACTGCCTTCTCCTTCCTCCTCCTTTCCTTACAGGATGTCTCAAAGGACATAGGGAATCATAGGGAACGTGTTTACCAAAAGTGGGAGAAAAGAACCTTGTGTGTGTGAAAAGAGGTGGTCAACATGTAGAGCATATTTTATAAAATTTTGCAATTAGTATTTTGTAAATAAAGGTACATTTAACTACAATTTCCCATTTTCCCTATGTATGGGTACTTTGGGATACGCTGTAAACAGATAAGTGACTTAGGAATCCAGCACATTTTAATTCTCCCTACATTTGGATACAGCTTATGTATAAATTGAGAATGAAACATAACTTAAATCTAGCTCAAAGGCCATTTGTCACTACCCCACTACCCCTTCACATCTGCAGGCACAGACCTTTGCTTACACTACTTCTCTTCCCTAGTGTTTTTCCAGGCAGGCCAGACAAGACAGACATAGTAGCAATTCACTAATTTTTTTTATTTTACATTACCATAAAATCACGACCTTCAATACTATATAGCATCTTCATTGTGTAGTCGCTCACCAAGAATCCTGCAAGTGTCTTTCCAATTATTATTTTTCCCCATTTTCAGTGAGGTCCTAGACCATGGAGTGTGAAGAAGAGTTTTTCCGCTCCAGTCACTTAGTTGGAGCTTTGGACCAGGGGCAAACTAGGGTGACTGAATTTGTCAGAGGTGGGGAATTCGTTTCCAACACTGCGCAATGCAGGTGATGAGCCATTCTTATGAAATAGCTATTTTGTCTCCGCAGCAGTTCTTGCAAAAGTCCTACCAGAAGTTCTTGCTCTGCTATAGTGCTTGGGAAAGAAAGACTTTGAATGGAATCCTAGCACTTCGGGAGGCTGAGGTGGGTAGATTGCTTCAGCTCAGGAGATCGAGACCAGCCTGAGCAAAACTGAGGCCCCATCGCTACCAAAAAATAGAAAAACTTGGATCGGTGCCTGTGGCTCAAGCAGCTAAGGCGCCAGCCACATACACCTGGGCTGGCGGGTTCAAATCCAGCCTGGGCCCGTCAAACAACAACTGCTGCAACCAAAAAATAGCTGGTCATTATGGCGGGTGCCTGTGGTCCCAGCTACTTGGGAGACGAAGGCAGGAGAATCACTTGGGCCCAGGAGTTGCTGTGAGCTGTGATGCCACGGCACTGTACCCAGGGCGACAGCTTGAGGCTCTGTCTCAAAAAAAAAAAAAAAAATAGAAAAACACCAGGTGTTGTGGCAGGCACCTGTAGTCCCAGCTCCTCAGGAGGCTGAGGCAAGAGGATCGCTTGAGCCCAAGAGTTCGAGGTGGTTGTGTGAGCTATGATGCCACAAAACTCGACCCAGGGCAATAGGGGAAGGAAAGAAGGGAGGAAGGAAGGAAGGAAGGAAATTTGAATGGCAAATGTAGCAGAGTTCTTGAAACCCTGCTCTGTCTTTTAAAGAATTTGTGCTAAAGCGTCGCTACTGTATATAACACAGGAGTCAGAGGTATTCTGAGGTCCCACAAGCTTCATGATCTGTAAGAGCTTTATAAGGTAAAGCAAAGCTAAAGTGAGGGGTGGGGGTGGGGACAGTCATCTGAAAGAATGTTTCCATTTGGAGATTTCTGATTGTGAAAGCATAAGGGGCAGAACTGTAATGGGAATTGGATCAATAGAAAAGTTTAATCAGTAATTTAGGTCAAGCTAAAGATAGTTCACTAGAGGAAATAGTATAGAAGCATATCTTTAAAGTGTGATTTTTGTATACATACTAGTTAATTTTTTTTTAAGCAATAAGCCCAAAAAGTAAAGTGGTAAATATCAACCTTCCTAACACCCACAGAGAAGACTTACGAGTGGGGTGCTGTTTCTAGCCTGCTGATGAAAGCCAGAGATCCTAGCTTGTCAGCTTGCCCGAGTGTGAAATCAAGGGTGCCTCACCAAGATGGGAATGAAGACTTTTACCCATTCCGTGGGGTTTAAGAATGTTAAGTTCACAGGCAACTTCCTCCCAGGGCTTTGACTGCAGGAATATGCACTATCCCTGTAGAAGTCCACAGCCTTTCCGTGGGGAAAGCAAACTGCCCTGGACTCCAGCCTCGCTGTGTCTTCCTGGCCCGGCAGCGAGGAGGACACACACCTGCAGAGAAGTGCCCTGGTCCTTGGTCCAAGAGCAGGCTCACCCGGCAAGTGAGCAGGTTTCTGCAGTGGCAGACTGCACAGTGAGGCCAGCAAATATAAGAGGGAGGAAGAGGAAAGGAAAGGAAAAACAGACTACAGTGTTTCCCCTCCTGCAGTTCGCCGTGGCCTTGGGGGAAGCCTTCCGACTATAGTGTGTGTTTACTCTCACACTTCGTTCTCTGCAGCTTTCTGAAATGCCATCATAAGCATTCACAAGGAAGGGAAATGAAAATCAAAGATGTAACTAGAGCAGGAGGAGACTCTTCAACTTGGTAGTGCAAGCTGCCAAAATATTACTCTAATTGCTTTTTCGAGCCTGCTGTGACGTTTTCTGGGGAGAGTTCACTCAGCTACTTCTGTAGCATTACAGTCACCTTGGCCTCTTTTCCCAGGTCAGGGCATTCACCCAAAATGCCATTTGCTTCGGGAAATGACTGTCATGTGGTTCTTCCTTCTCTCTTCCTTTTCTCTTTCTCTCTGTCTCTCTCATCTCTGGCAGATAAGCTCACAGCAAGGCAGAAGGGGAAAAAAGCATGGAGTGAAATACCTCTAGATTTGGGCCAATAGAAAACAGAAAATTCATGTTCTAACCTGGTGGCTTCAGGAACATCTTGCTATTTCTGAGTTTGTAGAGTGAAGTCAGCCAGTATGAAAGAACTTGATAGTTCAAAGACTTTAGTCTCTAAAAATAGAGAGGGAGGATAATTTCCCCAAATAGTTAAAATATATTTATACTCAAGTTTCTGCAGGACCAAACTTAAAATATGCCAAGGAGGAGAAAAAAATGAAAGTTAATAGTTTGAGAATGAAATATAAATAAGTATTTGCAATGCTTATTATTCACAAATATGATCCTTTTCATAGAATGATTTTTCTGAACATAAACTGAATTTCCTTTGAATCCTCGATCTTTCTAGGCCAGTACTCATTTGGGTTACATTGTAGGAAAATAATTATAGGGGGAAACTCTATCAGTATATAGCTTCCAGGGTGATTAAAAAGATTGAAATAAGGTTAAGTACTGAAACAGTAGGGAGTTAGTGTAAAAATAAAGACATTAAAAAGAATCCTCTTCAGAGGTTCATATAGCTTCTCTGAAACCTCGAATACAAACATCCTGAGGGCTGGACTTTGTCTGTCTTACGCTGTCTGCGTGTCTGGTACATAGTAGATATTTAATAATATATACTTGAGGAATCAATAAAAACAATTTAATCAAGAGACATGAGGAAGTGGTATCACATGCAATAGTAATATTATTACTTGGCTAAATAGAGAGAGTATAGATCTGGCATGGTGATTCACGCCTGTAAGCCTAGCACTTTGGGAGGCCGAGATGGGCGGATTGCTTGTGCTCAGGAGTTTGAGAACAGCCTGAGCCAGAGCGAGACCCTGCCTCTAAAAATAACCAGGTGTGTGTGGTGGGCTGTAGTCCCAGCTACTCAGGAGGCTGAGGCAAGAGAATTGCTTGAGCCCAAGAGTCTAAGGTTGCTGTGAGATGTGACGCCACAGCACTCTACCAGGGTTGACAAAGTGAGACTCTTTCTCAAAAAAATAAAAATAAATAGAGTATTGAGGAAGAGAAGTAAGAATTTTTTTTTCAAATCTTGGAGTGATTAACACTGATTTTAATTATATGTGAATTCTGCATCTATGGATTCAACTAACCATAGATGAAAAATATTTATGCAGGCCGGGCACAGTGGCTCATGCCTATAATCCTAGTGCTCTGGGAGGCCCAGGCAAGAGGACCTTTTGAGCTTAGGAGTTTGAGATTACTCTGAGCAAGAGGGGGATCTCGTCTCTACTAAAAATAGAAAAAATTAGTCAGACGTTATGGTGGCATGTGGCTATAGTCCCAGCTAGGGAGGCTGAGGCAGGAGGATCACTGGAACCAAGGAGTTTGAGGCTGCTGTGAACTAGGTTGACACTACAGCACTCTAGCTTGGGCAGCAGAGTGAGACTGTGTCTCAGAAAACAAAAACAAACAAACAACCCCCCCCAGAATATTAATGAATGGCTGATCTGAGTACAGTGGAGTTTACAAGTAATTGATCACAACTAGTTACAGATTCCTTTGTTCCTTCTCCACTCCCGCTGCTTCACTTGACTAGCCTTTAAAAAACATTAATGAAAAAAATGAATGTTTACATTTGTATCTAACACATAGACTTTTTTTGGTCACTATTCCCTGAATACTACAGTGTAACAACTGTTTATAGAGCATTTACATTTCATTAGTTATTATAAGCAATCTGGAGGTGATTTAAAGAATAAAGGAGTATAAAGTATATATGTGTTGGTTATATGAAAATATGCCGTTTTCTATAAAGGACTCCTGCATGCATGGGTTTGGTATCTGCAAGGGTCCTGGAACCAATCTTCCAAGGATACCAAGGTATGATACCAGGAGACAGCTGTAATAACAATATATAAATAAATTTCTCCAAAGAACATCAATATAATTGCTTTCTTTTTCAACCACTTGCCTTCAAAGATTAAATGTTACCTAGTAAAAACGAGGACCCAGAACTCATTATATACAGGACCTTAGTTATCAGCTTTAGCAAAGTAGTCATATCTAATTTATTTGCCTATTAGTCAACCTTTACATAAAAGGGTCCACACCTACACATTGTCACCAATGAGGTGGTTAAAGCCGTTGCTCATAATTAGTTTTCTGGTACAAAATGAACACATCAAATAGGTCACTTGAGATTAACTCTTCAGAGCTAAACTCAATCTGATGGGATTGCAGAATGTGGAATTATTTTTCGTCTGGTACCTTGGCAGTTATGTCTTACCCTATATTTCATTCTATTACAAAATTCAGACCAATACAAATTTCTTTTCTTTTTTTCTTTCTTTCTTTTTTGGTTGTAGTTTTGGCCGGGGTTGGGTTTGAACCCACCACCCTCGGTACATGGGACTGGCGCCCTACTCCCTGAGCCACAGGAGCCACCCTCCAGGCAAATTTCTAATGTGTCTTCTTCCCTAAAGTCATTATCCCACAAAAAACAGAATCAGAATTTATTCAAAAATTAGCGTTCTCATCCCCCTCCATGCACACCTGTTTGTATTCTCAGCAACAGCCAACGTGAATTAAGCACCTTCATGTCAGGCGTATGTTGGGAAGGGGATATAAAAAATTATAGCTTTCTTCAGTCTCCCCACCCCTCTCCTGACCCAGAAACTTGGACTGTGTCCCCTGTGATGTGATTTTTATAGCTCCTGGTACTATTTTTTTATGGAACCTGTCAGTTGTAATTGCACATTGGTATAACCATTTAATTAATGTCCTCAATGTTAATTAATGTCCTCCTGGACTATGATCTCTATGAGGGCAGAGACCATCATTCTTTTACTTGCAATTATACCTTCAAGGTCTGGTTCCTGTAGAGTTATCAATAAATAGTTGTTGAAACAAAAAGCTAAAAATTTATGAAATTCTGGTGTATGGAGGAGAGGAAGGGAGTTAATCTAAAAACCCACATAGAAATTAAAAATCCTTTATTTTTATTTATTTATTTTTTTTTTACAGATAGAGTCTCACTTTGTCACCCTTGGTAGAGTGCTGTGGCATCACAGCTCACAGCAACCTTCAGTATAAGGGCTTAGGTGATTCTCTTGCCTCAGCCTTCGGAATAGCTGGGACTAGAGGGGCCTGCCACAACACTCAGCTTTTTTTTTGTTGCAGTTTGGCCGGGGCTAGGTTTGAACCCACCACCCTCGGGGCTGGCGC
The DNA here is from genome assembly GCA_963574655.1 of Perodicticus potto. Taxonomy (NCBI): domain Eukaryota; kingdom Metazoa; phylum Chordata; class Mammalia; order Primates; family Lorisidae; genus Perodicticus; species Perodicticus potto. The sequence continues at coordinate 2,802 of CAUYRH010016201.1, read as the reverse complement.
CCTACTCACTGAGCCAAAGGCATTGGTCTGAATTTTATTCATATTTTGGTTTATGTTAAAATTTCCTCATCTGAGACACATCTGTATTTTATTTTACTTTATTTTTCAGGCAGAGTTCCACTCCATCACCCAGTTAGATTCCAGTGGCATCATCATAACTAATAGAAACTTCAAACTCTTGGGCTCAAGCAAATCTCTTGCCTCAGCCTTCTGAGTAGGTGGGACTACAGGTGCCACTACGCCTGGGTAGTTTTTTTATTTTTAGTAGAGACAGGATCTCACTCTTGCTCAGGCTGGTCTGGAACTCCTGAGCTCAAGCAATCCACCTGCTTCAGCCTCCCACAGTGCTGGGATTATAGGCCTGAGCCACTGCACTCAGCCTACATGTATATTTTCAACAACATCTCTTCTGAAGCCATTTATTTCCTATTGTTCACTGTTCCCTGTGAAGGGATCCATGTAATAAATTGCTCATATTATTTAGTAGTTGATTAAAGATTTTTCTTTTTTGAAAGAAATCACATTTAGCATGTGATACTCCCTTAAATTTGCCTTAGTTGCCAGGAAACTCAAAGCTAAATGTAAGGGTAAATTTCAGTGAACAATTTAGACACATCTTTAGAAATTAATTTCTCATTCCCTGAATTTAGTTTTAATCTTATATTTTTATTTTAGCTTTGGGAGCTCTCCTGTTATGTATATCTCATTGTAAACTGCCTCAGATGTTTTGAAGGTAAAAGCACAAAGCAACGCTCAAGGACTAGTTCTGATGGCTCAGCGCCTGTAGCTCAAGTGGTTAAGGCACCAGCCACATACACCCGAGCTGGCGGGTTCGAATCCAGCCCCGGCCTGCCAAACAACAATGACAACTATAACCATAACTGGGCATTGTAGCGGGTGCCTCTAGTCCCAGCTACTTGGGAGGACCAAGGAAGAATCGCTTAAGCCCGGGAGTTGGAGGTTGCTGTAAGCTGTGACGCAACGGCACTCTACCCAGGGTGACAGCTTGAGGCTCTGTCTCAAAAAAAAAACTGGTTCTGAATATTACATGTAGATAATCATTATCCTAGTGTACTACTGAGATGCAAGCAACGCACAGAAGAAATGGAGTCCTAAAATACGAAGGGAGCTGGGCACCACAGCTCAGTGGTTAGTGTGCTGACCCTGCACACCAGGGGTGATGAGTTCAAATCTCACGTGGGCCTAATTAACTAAAAAGTGAAGTACTGTTCTGCTAGTTTTTACTAGCTTTCCTTCTTGAAAATGCTTGCCTCAGACTAGATAAAATTAATCACTGAACCAGAGCTAACCCTTAAACTGTAGGTTTATTATCATAGATACACAAAGTAAGCCATTTGGACTCAAGGTAGAACTATAGCAATGTTTCTGTTTATCCCACCAAAATATGGTATATTGTCCAAAATATACCCAACTCTACTAATTTGCTAATGATTCTGTGGTTAAGGAATTTGGTTTGACTCATGTGGATGGTTCTCTGACCTTTGCTGGGTCTTTCCTTGGCTTCATGCAGCGGGTGGCTGGGCCGAGCCAGGAAGTCCACGAAAGCTTCACTCTCGGGTTTGGAGCCTCACAGTTTCTCTGTTAGCTCCTCTCTCTCTCTCCAGTGGCTTGGGCTTCCTCACAACATCATGGTCACACTTCTTTGATGGCTACTGGCTTCTGAGACGGAGAGTTTTAAGAGAGCTGCGGGAAGCCAAAGATCTCATAAGGCCCGGTCCTGGCCCGGTCCCTACAGCATCACTCATGATGGATTCTCTTCATCAAAAAAAGTCACAGACCAGCCCAGATACAAGGGGAGGGAGGAAGAAATTCCACCTCTCAATACAGAGAGTAGCAAAGGGAAACTATGAAAGTTTCTGTTGGTTCTACTAAAATATAGCATAATTTTCCAAAATATATCCAACCATCCTGAATTTATCTACCACTTTTTTTTTTAGATATTTATACTAATTTTAATTATACACACATTACTTCACCCTTTCTTAACATAAATGGTACAAATAGTTATCCTGAAAACTAGAAAATTCGGTTAACCTGTAACATTCCATTTTGTAGGCCTCAAAGGGAAATGGAAGGAATACATATAGCCTATTTACATCAATATTTTCAAAACAGAAAATAATTTCTATGGGCACATGAGAACTATTAGAGTAGTTAGCACTAAATTTCAAAGTGATAAGCCAGATATATTAGTGTGCTATGAAATAACTTATTGGGCCCTATAAACACAGGAAACAATAGACATTAGATACTCATTTTACTTTTTTTAGATGAACTGAGCGTTCATCAGAGTGTTCTGTCTCTTGAGAATAAGGTATAAGTCTCATAGAAATTTAAAGCTGTATCTTTTAGCTCTATTTCTTTTCTGGTATGTAAGTTATAATTATATCTCCTGTCAGTTAAACATATATGGTACACAAATTTTTATCCTGACAATTCTCTTCCATGTATCATAGTCCTACTACAAAAAAAATGCAGGATTGTGTTCTGTGATTTTAAGTTGTAAATTTTATAGGAAATTGGTGTATTTGCTGTTAAAACAAAAGATGACAAAGATTTGAACAAAGTTATTAATTAACTAAAGGCAGCTAAATGTTATTTACTAATCTATTGGCTAATCAAAACTTTCTTAAATCTATATCCTAAAATTGTTTACATGAGTAAAACAGTGTCACTGTCACACTTTGGCATCTGAATTTCTAAGCAAGCAAACTTTTCTCATTATCTGGCAAAAGATTGCATGTTTTGTTCTCCATTTCTAATCAATGAAGTTTTCTCTAG